>VYZX01010477.1:0-77430 GCA_013401335.1 Brachypteracias leptosomus
ACATTCCGTGATTCTGTGAAACTTTTAAACACTTCCTATAGCCAACCAACTAAATTATGCTTTTCAGCCACCTCTTAACCCACTTGGAATGGCTTAGCCTTTTACAAAACCAAGACAAATAATTACTCAAGCAATAAGTTTTACTAGTACAGAGTATTCTAGAGGAATTAATACCCCATGTCCTAGCCACAGCATACAATGGACAAAAGGGTTCCATTTTTTTATAGCAAGTATTAGAAAAGGTAAGTTAAAGTACTTGTAGTTACTGTGTACAATTACTCATGGATTTTAAGTAGCTCTTACCTTTCTGGGTCGGTAACAGATTGCTGGAAGTAATCTTCTGCCATACACAACAGTTCTGAGTACTTGGCAGATCCTTCCAGTTCTCCCTATTTAATGCAAGTCACAATGATGAATTTAAACAGTTTCCCCTCCTCTCCCTTTTAACAGTCAGGCTCATAATGATGACTATTTGTCACACAGAAATTTAGCACTGAGATCAAATCGAGTAATACTGCTTTGCCATATGTACTTGGAACAGAACATAGGAACTTGGCATAAGGTGTTTTCACAGTCAAATATGAACTGAAGCCTCATGCTGCAGCATCATGTGGTGTACACTAAAACCAATTAGTTTTTACTAATTTAGTGTACAACTAGTACACTAAAGACAACACCATGATGCCCACAACAGGGTAGATTTACCATGCCCAGGTTACAATCGTACAGGAATTGTAAACGAATCTCTTGGTGTTTGAGATTCTCCACAGAAGTGGCACTGCAATACTGCAAGAATATTCCCCTTTTCCTATATTTAAAAGATATTAACCTAAGCATTCCAATAGGAGTGGTCCAATTTCATAATCTTCAAATAAGTAGTCAATTTATGTCTAATTTATAAATGTCAAGTAAGTAGTCAAAGAAATCTTTACAATACACTTACATGGGCTCAAATGGGTCCATGGGTGTCAAGTATAGATCTTTAAGAATATTTACTTCTAGAGGCATGCAAATGAAACATAAAACGGTGAAAACAGTTCTACTGACATGCAACCATGTTCTGGTTTCCTTTCTTAAGTGTATTTCCCCTTTCTTTAGATGAATGAATTCATCCCCAAATCCTGCTTTTTCCTTTTCAATTTCCAAAAAAAAATTATTTCGAAGGGGAACAAACTGCACATATTTCCTTTAAAGACATTCATTGACTCCCGTAGACAGAATTATTAGATTTCTTGCCCTGCTGTAACTACTTACACAAGTTCAAGAGTTAAAACACATTTTTCCTGGATTGTTTAGAACAGACACACACTACTTCACCTTGAAATAATTTTTTTGCTTCAGGCTGCTGAGGAATCTCTCCCACAGGGGGCCACATAACACATTCCTCTTGGAATCAGCAGATTCTTTACTGCACTTGGAGCACAAAATTTCAAAGCCATGAGCCTGCATGAGAATGCAACAACAAGAGGTCCTCAAGATGTAACAAATTTAAGTGCATCTTCAAATGACAGCTTAAAAAACTGACTATCGTTGAGCTCCTGATGCTGACATTTGAGAAGCAGGTGACCAAGTATATGCCAGGTAGTAGTATCTTGCTTTGGAAGTTGGAATCTGTCCTTCTGCAGCAATAATGGATCATTTTGACGTTTTGTACATGGGCAAAGAAATCTAGAAGAGAGATCTACAGTGCACAAGCTACTCCTCACACAAGCATGAAGACTTTACCTATAATCTAGGGAAGTACAAGGGTGCTCTAGTCTGTAAAAGAAAACTCTCATGTTATTGTACTCACAGAGAAACGTTAACTGCAAATTTGCTTGCATTTTTCTGTACAAGCAAAGTGTCACGTTTCAGACATATCTAAATAAGCAGACTAAAGACTAAGTACATAATGCATAAAAAATTACCAGTTTCATGCCCAGCTCGTAGGCTTTGTATTGAGGGTGAGACGGAAGGGGAAGTGTGTATCCACTGCGTCTATCTGGAACAAACTTCTGCTGCATCAGTTGTGCATATAAACACTTTGTGAAAGTAACCTGAAAGAGACAAAGCAAAAGAAAGAAAAACACTCACTGCAGCATGATCGTGTTGTGTCCAGGCATCAATTTTCCACCAGTTTCCTGTAGATTTTGTTTTAAAGCTCCTTTATTACAGGCAATGCTTCAGATTGTATTCAAAATACATCTTAGATACATTTGCCCGAGGTATGTTGCTTTTCAGATCTTACAAAGTTATATTCCAAGTTGACATCTCTAAATAAACACAAACTTTGTTCAGTTTAAATACATCAGAAAAAACCCTTAGTATTCATGCCAAGAAGGTCTATTTTGAAAAATTTAGGGTCTCTTTTCAATTTACGAAACCAAAGCTGAGGTTTCAAAACCAGTCTATAAGTCTAAGACTAGACCCTGAAGGTTATTTTCAGGAGTCTAGGTGTATAACTGTGATGCAACTGTATCAGATCCAAAAGTGCTTGGACAATACTCATAAAACACTTCATAAAATCTCTTTCACAGAGCTGTGTAAGCACAGCTAAGGCTGTGAAAAGCCTTGGAATGAAGAGCTAAGGGTAGTAAGGAGCAACTCTTTACATTGGCTGGTAGTAGTGTCAAACTGCTCTGAACACAGAACCAGATGAATTTACTCAGGAAGCATTTCAGGAGAGGAGCTATCAGCAGTAAGCTCTGATTTCACTAACACTTATCAGCTATTGGAAAGTCTAGCCGTGCCAATCTGAAGGCAGAAAAGCTATTAATGTAATGAACTGGAAATTCATGTATAGCATCAAAAGAACAAAATAAATCAGAAAATATGCTATTAAAATAATTAAATCCATGTACTTATATCACTTGACCACAGAATCTCCATTCTGCAAACTCCTCAGTAACAAACCTAATTAAGTGACAAGTTGCATCAGAAGGATCACTTACTACAGTCATCACACGCTCGTCTGGAGGGAAGGTTTGAAAAGAGCGACATGCTCGTAGATCTACAGGATCTCGCAGGTAAAAGGCCTGGATGGCTGCAGCCACCAGCGAAGGGCGCTGCCTCAGCACTGCCACAATGCCTGCCGGGAGGTAGCAGTGGGCTCGGTGAAATGAGGCCTGAATTTTCTCAGGATACCTTGATTGTACAATAGCAACATAGTGTAGTAAGTGTATTGCAAGCCCGAACCACTTCTTTCTAAATATTATTCCCATCTTCAGTTTAATATTAATCTATATTGTGGGTCAAGTGTCAGAAGATTATTCTAAATCAACATTTAGAACCTAACACCTGGAATGTCTCTTTATATACACATAGATACATCACAGAACCTCAGCATGGCAGGGTTGGAAGGAACCTCTGGAGATCATCTCGTCCGACCCCCTTGCTAAAGCAGGGTCACCCAGAGCAGGGTGCCCAGGAATGCGTCCAGGCAGGTTTGGAATCTCCTCAGAGAAAGAGACTCCACAACCTCTCTGGGCAGCCTGTTCAAGGGTTCCGGCATCCTCACAGGAAACGCTTTTTTCCTCCTGTTCAGATGGAACCTCCAGGATTCCAGTTTGTGCCCATTACCCCTTGTCCTGTCACTGGGTACCACTGAGAAGAGTCTGTCCCCATTCTCCTGACCCCTGCCCTTTAGCTATTGATAAGCACTGATCAGATCCCCTCTCAATCTTCTCCAGGCTAAACAGCCCCAGGGCTCTCAGCCTTTCCTTGGCACAGAAATGCCACAGTTCCCTCAGCGTCCTTGTAGCCCTCCATTTGACTCTCTAAAAAATAATGTACAGTGTGAACACATTGGTTCTGTTCTACAGCAGTACTGGCTCTACATTTGAATTCTCAATCCTCCTTCTCCCCCCACAAAGAGCTCCTAAAGGCTCACAGGACTTCCAGATTCTTAAGTTCAAGAAGGATGTGAAGGAAGAATGACTCTTGTCATTGTCAGGTGTGGCACCATAGTAGTGAACCACTTCCAGAGCACCCAGATCACAGTACAGCCTGCAGGACACTGGTCTCTCTCTTTAGAGGAATGCCACAAAACAACCTCTAGCTGGTGGATTCTGAACTGGAAGCAACTTTTACACACGGAACAGGAATGATTGAGTACAAGAGACTACCCCTGACGGCCCAGAATCAAAACTTACTGTTGCACAAGACCAAAACGAAACACCTACATACCCACTGATGCGTTTATACACTGCTGTTCTAATGGGTTCTGCAGCCAGGAACTCCTCTGAGCGGGTGGATAACAGCCTTAACACATCTGAGATTGTTGGGCTGGCAGCAGAGAGGTCCCATTCCTGCACCTCAGTCTCTGACAGCGGAATGATGTGCAGCTCTCCTTTGTAAAAAAACACCTGGCAGACAATAACATTCTCATCAGACAGGGTAAGAACAGTCACACACTAAGCAATGGAAAAATTAGTTTCATTTTTTTAAACACAGAGAATACTGAAGTACAAGTAGAGAAAGAATATAGGAAACAGTTTGGTTTTGTTTTTTTTTAAATGAGAGATAAGGTCAATACAGATGCCAAAGATTGTGATCCAACTAGTAAATGAAATAACCCTATTTTAACTGCAACAAGTTTGGTCAAATATATCTTGTTTCCTCAGTAACACCTAAAGTTTCTCTTCAACTAGAGATTTGCTTCAGTAGACTCAGCATAACCTAACTGCTGAAGAACAGGACAGGGACTAAAAAGCATTATTTCAGCTGCTACATGTCATCTCTTGTTAGTTTCTGATCCTAAGAAAATAAGTGAATGCAGTATTAACTCCCAGACTCTGCCCACTCCCTCAAATGGAAGGAAAATACAGCCCTGATACAGGTTTGCAATTAATTTTTGTGCTGTGTTCCCCCTTTTTCTTTTTAAGAGTCTTGTAGTAAGAAAAAAATCTAAATAAATCTTTGCCAAGTTCTTTCCATTTAAATCCATTGCCAAGAAACTCAGTGACATAACTACTAGCAACCATCCCCAGTGAGGTGATCTGGCTGCAAACTTTGGGTGAAGGAGTTTGCTTGTTAATTCACCTATACCAGACAGAGTCTGTCTTCTTGTAGAGTCAGCAATGTTCCTGTCTTGCACATTCCCCTCGTGCATACCCTTGTGCCTGAGCACTTGAGAATACAGTAGAAAAACTACAAGCAGCTACAACAAAGCTAGAAAGCTCAGGCAGATACAAGAGTGCTCCTAAATGAGAGAAATATGGTATGCTTGCACTACACTGCCAAATACATTCCAGAGTTCCCATGTTATCCAAGCTTTTCTTGCACTCCCAATAACTTGGAAAGCTGGCCAAACTTACTGATTTTAACAGATCAATCAATATCATGACACCTTCACTGCCTTCACATTTGCCACCATTTTAAAAAGTCAGCTCTGTATTATGAAATAACTCTTAAAGAATAATTTATGTGTAAGAATCAGATGTAGCCAAACAACACTGACTTGCAACTTATCAGGCAGGTCTGTAGTCTGCATGGTTTTGCCATTAGGATAAGAACATATTAGGGTAAGAACTTTATCTTTCTTCCTTCCACCAACAAACCAAATCTAGAACCACTTGATATCTGTAGCAATTTGCAGATATCCCTACAGCAGTGTCTCAGGATGCACTCCCTCTACATAGCGTTCTCCAAGAGCATGCAGAGCTGAATCAAGTATTGGAGGTCTCCACTGGTTAAGTCTCTCATTCAACATGCACAGCAAGAATAAAGCAGCTCATTAAAACCAGAATGAAAAGAGACTGTGAGAAAAAATCACACTGATAATTAAAAGAAGTCTCGAGCCCCGATCAGAAGTTTCTTCACTAGTAAGGGATATATAGCACTTGGCAGTCAGACCACTTGGCTAGATAAGAGGTGCAAGAGAAAACTCAAATTGGTAAATAAAAGGCCATTGTGTGCCATTTGCTAATTATTACAGAAGTTTTACTCACCCTGTTGTCACTGTTCTCAGGATTCAGCCACTTTGGGAGAAAATCAGCCGCTTCTATCAGGAGAAACTCCCCATCATTGTCATCGATCCTGGCCATGGAGAAATCGGTTTCTTACAAGGGAAGAGTCTCAAAAGCACAGTAACACGTGTTTCTAAATCCAAATGCTACGGGCAGCTTCCACGTCTGTTTTTTTTGGGTTTTTTTAACATTAAGACACACCGCTCTCCCTGTCTCTGACAGAAAAGGGGCTGCCCCTTCACCCCCCGCCCCAACAGCGGTCACCTCGGCGGGGCCCGCAGCTTTACCTGGCCACCAGCCCCGGGAACTCCCTGGTGATCTCCCGGACGAGGTAGACGATGAACCACTCGTCCTCCACATTATCTCCGAACAGCGTGGTGCCGCCGATGTGCGCCGGGGTCTCGCCTGGCCCGGGAACAGAGAGAGGAGAAGCGGCTCAGCGCTCCGCCCTGGCCCGCGGCCTCACACACCGTCACTACCCACCCGCCCGGCCCTCCTCGCACACCGCCACTTCCCACCCTCACACGCCGCCGGCTCACCACCCGCTGGGCCCCTCTCCCAGCCGTGTCCCCGGGGCTCACCCTGCGGTGGCACGTAGCGCAGGCGGAAGGGCTGCCGCTGCCAGATGTAGGCGGCCAGCAGCGGCGCGAACCGCACCACGATGGCCTCGACGCAGCGGCGCAGCACCGCCTCGCCCCCCGGCCCCGCCGCCGCCGCGAAGAGGCGGTAGCGCACAGCATCCTCCGCCGGCACGGCGCGCCCGAGCCCCTCCATAGCTCCAGGCCGAACGGGGCCGAGCCGGACCAGGCCAGAGGACGACGCTCCGCCTCCCCGAAGGAGGGGCGCCGTCATGGCGGTCGTAGGCTGGAGGCCGGTGGCGGTGTCGGCGGCGCGGCGGAGCTGAGGATGATCTCGCGATACACGCGGAAGCCGGTGCCCTCCGGTGTCCTGGAGATGTGAGTGGCCGCCGCCTCCTTCGCCCCTGTCCCGGTCTCGTCGCCCCGCGCCCGGGCCTGCCCGTTCGCACCTCCCCTCAGCCCGAAAACCGGGCTTAGACAGGGGGATGGAGCGGGGCCCTGGTTACCGTGTGTCCCCGGCCGGACGGGGACCGGAGCCGGAGCCGCTGGGCGTAGTAACGTGCAGTTGCGCGGATCCGGTGCCGTAACGGCGGTGCGCGGCCTGCGCCGAGGCTGCGGCCGGCGGTGTTGTCGCGGGAGGGGGCCGGGGTACGGGCAGCGTCGGTAACATGTTCGCACCAGTGCTGGCCACGGGTGTTGCTTGAAAACCAGCGGCGTGAGAGAACGTAATTAAATCCTTCTTGCATATTTTTCTCACCCAAGAGGTGACTGACGCTTTTTTGGGAGGTTTAAACAAATACATCCGTTCTGGTAACTGGTTGCGTTTTGTTCCTGCATTGATGCTTCTCTCTGTCTCCAGCTCCTGTGGCTTTTCTTGTCCCTATTTCCTAGACATCTAAACAGTGATAAAACAAACAGAAAAGCCAAAAGCTGTTTCTCCTAACTTGCCACTGCTTGGTTTGGTAGCCACTCTTGTAGTGTTTGGTTCTAAGTCTCCTACAGGGACAATGACATTATATCTGCTTTTAGAGAGTAGATTTTGGGGTTTTTTTAGAGCCCAATTCACAACATTTTAAGTTTAAAGGAAGACAGAATTTCTGAGCAAAGACCTTTAACTCTGTGTTTAGCATAGAGTTAGTTTTGATATCTTAATTCTAAAGCTTTGGTACCAAGAATTGGCCTTCTAATAATAATAAAGAGCTCTGGAATGCAAAGTCCACTCCTTGGAAAGCAAAAAAGTACCTGTAAAGCTTGGGAACTCGGTAGTGTTTGTTCTCCTAAGTAATGTCAAGTTCCACTCCTTGTTTCAGACACGGACTCCCAAAGCATGCCTTACGGCATCATCCACTGCCAGAGCCACAAGCTGAGGTGTGCTCAGCCACCTGCACAGCTGAAAACCCCAGCGAGATCTCGAGGTACTTGTCATAACATACCAGGAATTTTTGTCCAGAGACAGTGGCAAAACTGGGCGCCTTTGTGCTGAGTTACCTTCACGGAGTAATGCAGTTGGTAGGCTCAGGCTTTCCCTCAAATCTGTGTCGTTTCAGAACATGTCCTTCCTTTTCTGGAAAGAATAAAATGTGTATAGCTGTGTTCTGTTTCTGGCCCAGGCCATCTAATTTTAAGGCAGAAACAAGAGGAGAAAAGATAAAAATAATTCCTCAGTGGTGTAGGATCGGGACTAGAAATGGTCTGCAGCTTAACTGAGATAGTTTTTGAAAAATCTGTTTTGCTTGACTTCTAGACTTCCCATGCCATTGAGATTATCAGGAGTTACAGTTGTTAGAATTACTTCTGTATTATGGCTTCTGCTTAAATGCCTCTGAATATTTACCCTATGAAAACTCGTATCATTGCTGTGACTTATACATCTGTGGTTTTTTGTACAGAAATAAAAGTTTACTTACCCACTTTAATTGTGTATTGTTGGGGTTTTTCCCTTCCCTTTTTCCCTCAACATGTGCATTTCAGGGAGTGTGAAATCTGGAAGGAATCGGATTATTCTTCTGTTGCTCCAGCTGATCATGGGAACTCGGGGTCTGCTAGTCAGAGTTACGCTGACACCTCCACCAAAGACAGCTCCGTCTTCTCTTGGGGCTATGATGTGAGTAGAACATAATCATCCTGGCCAAGGGTAGCACAGTGAATAGAAAGACACTGAAAATACCATGTAAATATATTTCAGGATAAAAATGAGGATTGGATAAATCATGACAGTGGTTATAGAAAGAACATGTTTTTTACCTCTTTCCCATCTTTCCTTTCTCTTAGATCAAAACATGTTAGGTGCATGTTACTCAATTAATATTCCTCATTTACATCTAAAATTTTGGAAATGCAAATAATTTAATGCCTAAGTGTATTTCTACAACATAATAACTGCTGTTATTGTGGAATCACAACCATGAGTGGGTGACTTCCAGACACTTGGTGTGAGTTCATAAAAATTCTACATACTTGCATGTTTTTCAAAATATAGTAAGCCCCTAAACCAATATTTTCGTGTTCCAATTTCTTTTATGTAAATTACTGTGTCTTTAACTTTGTATAATAATACATGTAATTCAAAACATTTGAATAGTTTTTCTGTTGTGTAAGCTTTTTATGTAGCTACCATCAGCCCTAACAGCAGCCTGCATCATTTCCTGTGGGAAATTACTTGAAGTTAATGTCTTTCTACACATAAGAAACACAACTGTTTAAATCAGTCCCACTAAGATTTAAACAAATAGTTGTCTCTTTCAGAAATTCAATTAAACCCTCCCTCCGAATGCTATTCACTAGATGTTTATGGATAACTTTCCTGTGTAGGAATTTGATAAAGCTGCCACACAACAAGTTGAGCAAATATTCAGACAAATCGATGAGCTGCTCTATGAGCAGAAAGAGAACATGCATGTTGAGGGACTGCAGGAAGAATGCCAGCAGTGGACTGCCAACTTTCCCCATCTCAGGTATTTTATTAATAGACTAGTGCTAGTACCATCACAGGGTTATGAAAGGGTAGGGATGGAAGCGGTTGCTTTTAAAACAACGTTAGTAGCAGGATGGTTTTATGATTATATAGTAGATAGAGATAAAAAGATCACTGTGGTATTCTGCCTGCCACTGTCATTAATAAACATTCTGCTGTCTCACATTGGGTTCCTTGCCAGAGGATTATTGCTGTTTGCAACTGACTTGGTCTTAAGGTGGCAAAATTCTCTTAGAAATGATGTATGGAAGAGCTAAAAGCCAGGTGTTTAATTAAAAAATCCTCCTAACTGAGGTCAGCAGTCCTTATGGCTATCTGGAAAAAAATTTTAAATGTTCAGTACATGTACTTGAACTGTTTTGTCCTTAGTCAAAAAATTTTACAATTAGCAGAGCATAAAAAAAACAAGCAAAGTTTTCTTAATGTTTTTACCTGACTGAAAGCAATTTCATGGGGACAATCTTTTTAGCAGGGCCTGTTGTGACAGGACAAGGGGTGATGGTTTTCAACTAAAAGAGGGGAGATTTAGACTAGAGAGAAGGAAGACATTTTTTACACTGAGAGTGGTGAGACCCTGGCCCAGGTTGCCCAGAGAGGTGGTCAATGCCCCATCCCTAGAACCATTCCAGGTGAGGTTGGCCGGGGCTCTGAGCAACCTGCTCACTGCAGGGGGGTTGGACCTGATGGCCTCTGAAGATCCCTTCCCACCCAAATGAGTCTATGATGCTATGTACTGGGGAAAACAGAAACCACATTTAACTGTCACAAAGAAAACCAGATGGCTTCCCAATATAATGTTTAGGATTTGCTGCTATGTGTTCTTATGCACTTCAGTAACCTTACTTTCAGTGTTTTCCGATTTATTTATCCTTTGCTTTTGCTATGGCAGGGTTGTGGGGAAGCAGATAGTGATCCCCACTGATGAAGGCTATGGATGGTATTCAAGTTCACCCTCTGGCAGTTTAGGTTCCTCAGATGTAAGTTCACCACAAGAAAAAGATTCTAATGAGTAAGTACCAGCGGCTGACCCAGACCTTGCCAAGACGCGAAGGTAATTTTGTCGTCTGTGGACGCCAGTGGTAGGCTGCTTAACAAAGGAAGACTAAATCCTTTCTGTTAGGCCTAGTTTTGAACACAGTGCACTTTATTTTTATTCCTTTTTAACTCAAAGTAGTACCTTCAGAATAGCAAGACTATGTAGCTGTGCTTGTTGCTAACTACAGTAAACTGGTTGGTAAATAGAAATACCTTTGCTGATGATGATTTCTTAAGAATAAGTATGTATTGTAGCTGGTTTTATTGTTAATCATCTATTAAATTTGTGTAGAACTTCAAAAATACAAAGCACTACTTTAGTACTACTTTTGTTGTTTAATGTTTTTTTAATTAGCTTTGAATTTTTCTGAAATTTCATGTTCTTTAGGAAGAATTAAGAATATAAAAGAATATTAAAATAGTTTTTACCGGTGTGCATGATTTGTTGGCCTCCCTACTGCTTGGCCTTAATTACTGTGTTGTCTTTCCATTCACCTAATGCTGCTAATTTGATGTGGAATAACAACTTATTTTCATTTCTGCTCTCTGAAAACTGTTACCTGTTCAGATTTAGTGTTTTTGGCAAGAAGGTACCTCTTTCTGTTACTCCCATTCACAAAAAGGCCGACCATTCCAAGTTTCCGACCTTGTGTTCTCCAGAGAGTGAAAGTGAAGATGGAGTAATTGTCTCTGAAGGCATAATGGAGGAATATTTGGCATTTGACTGCAGAGATGTGTAGGTATTGAATATGAAGATAGCAACTTGTCCCAGGGTTCTGAAATTCCTGCTGTTAAGAGAGATATATATTTGGGGTTTATGTTAGATGATCAAGTACTTAATGAATTTTTTTTTTATTTTTTTTTTTATCTTTCCTCTAGAGAATTTTCAAAGGCCTGACGTTGCTATGGCACTAGGAGTTCTCCCAATCCATTTCCTAGAACAGTTTATGTTGCCAAATTATTTTTCTGAATTTCTCATAATTTTTCATACTTCCCATTTTTGTGTCTGGTTTAAATAATTCATTCCATCATAATTAAGAGCCTGTGATGTGTTGGCGTATTTAATAAAACTTGTTTAAATGCCATTTATTTTTTTTACTAAGTCAAACCCATTGTTTGTTATGCACTAGCGGTGTGCTGCCTTGGTTTTGTACCTGTCCATTTTGAGTGGAATTGTACCTTTCCAGATTTTCAATGGTAATTTAAGAAGTAGAGTGGATTTGATGCTTGCCAAGAAATAATTACCTCTATTTTTATCTTTACGAAGAAATGATTAAGGGTGGCATAAAGGGGATTCTTTTTGCCTCTTCGCTTTATTCAACCCATCAGTATGAACATATGGCCTGGGGAAGGGTTCTGGATGGTACTGTCAGTTGCTAACTACTTAATTGGGTTTAATAAACAAGGCCACTTAGCTACATGGACGAAGAGATTCAAACTGGTAGGTGGCTTGCTTTGCATTTTTCTCGTTCTGTGCGGGGAAGCCAAGGTGTGCAGTAATGAGGTGACTGTCTCCGTCATTTCTCATTTGGGTCAGTGGTAGATTCTGGAAGAAATAAAAGTACAATCATCCAATGAAACTTGCTTCTTTCATTCTTAGACTGTTATTTGATATTGCTGTTCATTGTATCAGCTCTCAGAAAATAATATTGTGTGATAAATACAAAACATCTGAAGTAATATCTTTAAGCTGTTCAGCCATCTGCCTTGACCTGTTTCAGTTTAAGAGCATATAGAACAGGAATGCAGCCTTAGCTGATGTTTCAACCCTATTAAATAAATGCAAGAAAATACAGGAGTCAAAGAAAGTGTGTTTATGGTACAGGTGATGCTTACCTTTTTATTTTACAGGGAGGAGGAGTTGCACGAAAGGAAAATGGGACTGTCCTCTGGCCGACGGAAATTGGGTTTTCCTCCTATTTCTCCATATTCCTGCATGAAGGATTCTGTCCTCACATTTGTGTTCGACGATCTATGGAGTGAAGTCCTAGGCTGCATGGAAGAATTAATCTGCAGGCACTGGGAAGGGTCAGCCTCTGGTAAGGATCACAGTTACTTAAGGATTTCAGTTACTTAGCTTTGCAAGGATGCAATGAGAGAGATGTATTTGGGAACAATCTCCTCGGGAGGGGGAAAGGTTAATTTGCTAACAGTGCGAGATATGCCTTCAATAGATTTAACGAAGCTTAGCATCTAAGAGAACACACTTTAAAAACTGTGTATTAATAGCTCTGTCCACAACTAGCAATGCCAACAGTCTGTATTTACAGGCATTTTCCCTTACTTTGCACAGATGATGAGAAAAATATAACAGTAGCAACAATCAGAGCAGATGCTGGAAGCCCTTTGCCGTTTGATCCCCTGCCAGCGTTGTTACCTCGTGTGCCACAACCTAAAATGCCCTTGGTGACATCCAATCTGGTCAGTATTTTTAGCCATCTGGTTTGTGTAGGGACAAATCAATACAGTGCTACCTAAAGCAAACGGATTTGAGTACGTCAGGGGACTGCTTAGATACGCAACTAGTTTGGATTTTGTCTGGATGCTGACTGTCCTTCCTAACACTTAAGTTCTGTTATCCCTCAATTGCAAGTTTTAATTCCTACTCTTCTCTTTAAAACTTACTATTTTATACATGTATTGGACAGCCATGTGGTGACTGCTTGTTAATGATTTAGGTCTTTCTACATTTCAGTAATGTTTGAACTAAATTGTGAGATGGAGGCGTGTGCAAGCTCCTATTCTCACTAGCTTATCTGTAGCTAACTCATCAGGCAATAGAGGACAAATCTCAGTGCAGTTGTAAAACGGGCTTTTTTTTTCCCTCAGATGCTGAATGTGACCGTATAATCTGCTTTAGATGATCCGCTCCTAGAGCGGTGAGCACCACAGTGTTGCCTGTTTATTGTATTTTAATTCAACTCTTTCCTTCTTATTTCTTTCTCCTTTATTTCTACCCATGCCTCTTCCTCATCTTCCCCTTACTGCGTGTGTAGTGCCCAAATACCAGATGTGGCCGCAAAAGCAAAAAGAGGAGAAAACCCCCTCAAGTATGTATGCTGGAGAGATTAAAGCTCTGTTATTTTCTATTTGCTGTTGTTACGGTGGGTAGCATTCGATGTTTTCCCAGATCAATGTATTCCAGGAAAGCAGCCTGCCGTTCTGTTCTTGACATAAAATGCCAACATACGCTGAAGATTAGTTTTGTAATGCTTCTGATCATAGGCATTATTGGAAGATCCCATCATGAAAATGAGAAGCTCAGTTAGAAAATATTAAATATGAGATAGCATGGTAGGATACATTTTCTAAGCATTACCATTTGAAGAAAATGGAATGCTAAGATGCCTGTATTAGATGGGGAAATAATATAACAGTATGTATCCAGATGTCAGGGAAGAAACTGATTTCTTTCCTCCAAAATTATCTACAAGGACAAAAATCGTAAATATGTGTGTATGTCTCTGCAAAACAGTAATTTACTTATTTTTTTTAAACATCCAGGTAAATCTCTCTCGAGACTCAAGTAGTGTCTCTCAGCATAATCTAAATGGCTTGATGGTAATACGTGGGATTCAGTTGCAGCAAAGGAATCTGCCCATAATGGAGAAAATGCTGTAAGAACTATAGATTGATTGTTGTAAAGTACAGGGACACTAGAGAAAGCAATTATCAGTTATTTTCCTGCTTGTTTATTTGTCCTCTATGAAACAGCGTACTTGTAGTATAGGTTTTCTGGTTGATTGCTGCTGGTTTACACTTAGTGAAGGGCTGTGGCATTACTGATGGTGCTAACTGACATCCTGAAAAGAGATGAAGCTCAGAGCGGGGCAGAGAAACAAATTATTTGTTCAGTTCCTAGAACTGGACTTGTGTTACATCTAGGCTGTGGGTGTGAAAACTGGTGTTTACAGTATGGGGTTTTTTTAATCTGTTCTGTAATTAATTTTTACTTTCATACTGGAATATTCAATCAGAAAGTTCATGGTTCAGTAAAAAAAAATATTTTTTTTTTTTCCATTCCCTATTCTTTTCTAATTTGGCTGTAAATTACTTTCTATAGTTATGTAAAAAAATGAAAACACATCATCTCTATCCACACATAGTATTATTCATGTCACATGTAGATGAATACTTTGGTAACAGGGTAGTCATCAGTCATGTTGACCATACCTCTTTTGGTTTTGTAATTCTTTTGTTAGCAACCTGGATGACAAACGGCCAGGCTCTGGTTCCATCCTCTCTACCAGAGTGTGGCCAAATCGTCCTCTAGAGCTCAGCACATCATCCCTGTCACGTTCCATGAGAAGGCGAAACCAACCACCACGTACCTTGCATCCCATCAACACAAGCCACTCTTGTACTGGGACCCCAGGGTCTGTAGATGATGTCTTCAGGGGAACGCGATTGTACGTTTCCAAACCAGCTTCTCACGGGAGGTTACCATATTTAGACAACCTGGCTTATACAAAAAGCATGAACTTAAAAGTATACAATTTTTGGAGGTCAAACTACCTGTTACTATCCTAGCCCAGACTGGGCTATAAGGAAGCTGCTGAGATAGGTTATAACTGACCAAAGGATTCTTAATGAACTCACTGAACTTTCAATCACATCTACAGTATCTTATTTTTGTTTGGCTTAATGATCTGACCAAAATGTAGTCATAGAATCATAGAATGGTTTGGGTTGGAAGGGGCCTTAAAGATCATGTAGTTCCAACCCCCCTGCCATGGGCAGGGACACCTCCAACTAGACCAGGTTGCTCAAGGTCCCATCCAGCCTGGTCTCAAACACAGCCAGGGATGGTATCATTCACAGGGACTACAGGATATTAGGAAACAATGCAGGATTTAATATACTTGTATGTTTCACATGTTGTAAATTCACATAGTTTTCTTTTAGTTTTGCAGTTTACCTATAAATTCACCCAGCCTATTACTTTTTGTCATATACTTTTTAGAGACTTGTTCCTTGTCCCTTCACAACTATGTTTCTACTTGCAATATTTTATGCTTGTTTCCTTTCCTCACACTTTAATCCATCTAAATTGTCAAAGTCTCCCCCTTATTACTGTGTATTTTTAAATGTACATAGAGAGCACTAGGAAAGTCTTTTAAAAAATGCTTTTCTAATGTATTCTTATGGAACACCCTTCCTTCACTCACTTTGCCTATATGCTTAATATTAAACACTATGAAAACTAGAAGTTCATCTTAATAGATTGAAAAAGATTTCTGCCAACTTCACCTGACACAGAACTTTTAAATCTAGTCTCCAGTTGTTGGCCCTAACCAGCATCTTGTAGAAGAAGTCTGCAACTATTGCTCTTATCTTTAACATCATGTCTACATAATGCAAAACAAACTGAGAATATTTTGTATGTTTATGTAATCCCAAACATATAAACTGTGTTTTTTCTGTTCTTATTGGTGTGTTTCAGTCTGACTGCACATGAGCAGCTGACCTCACCCTCCTCACTGCTGCTAAGCCGAAATAATCTCCTACCACCCATTACTAGCACCAACGTGGCAGAGCAAACGAGCAATACAGGATCCCAGAGGCAAACGGTAATAGGAGAAATAGTTTTACTGTTGTTTAGTCTAAAACATAATAATTGCTGATCTAATTACCAAACCCAAGAGTTCCAGTTTATTTGTCTTTTGACAGCAACTGAAATAGACACACATGAAATGTCGTATCAGTTTTGACCAACAGCATCACCCAGAGTTGAATGTTTCAATTCCAATTAATGCCAGAATTTTTTCCTCCCCATAACTAGGTGTAGAATGATTGACTTGGAAAAATAGCTTCAATTCCTAGGCTAATTATTTAAAATGCGCTGCTGCAATAAGAAAAAGCCGTAACTGTGTTATTCTTCAATGCAGAAATCTCGAGGTAACTCAAGTCGAGCTCACAGTGTAACAACTCACGAAGATACCCACCAGCAGCTACAGGAGCAGCTTGTCTTACCTGATCCTTTCTCCAGGCCTAACACAACCAACACATTCTTGGTAAAGCACAGCAAATTACACCAGATCATCCTTGGTTACTGCCTAGGGCACTTTTGACAGTTAACATATAGGGTTAAACATTACTGGAGAACCAAAATGTCAGAGGTCATCAGCGCCAGGGAGTTCATCAAGTTCACCATTTGACTAGATACTCAAAGGTTAAGAGAAAGGTGTAACATTCAATCTAGCATCTTCTGCGAAGGCTTAAGAACAACTGTGGGGTAGGAAAGGATGCTTTAAAGTTTTGCATAGACGTGGAGAAGTCATTTCTATAGCCATGTATGGAGACATAGGATAGTCTTCATTGCTTTCTTGCACAAGTTTGCTGTGCTATTAATGTCCAGGCTGTTTCAGTATCAGATGCTCCTGGTTTAGTTTACTGAAACATCTATTCTACAGATAACTTGTCCTAGCTAACAAAGTATTTGTATCTAAGTTTTAAAAGGTGTAATTTGGACAGCTCAACAGCTTTTAAATAGTTCTTTGGTTTCTGGGTTTAATTTCAACATCCTTGACTTAGCAGTTAAGGGTGTATAAACTTTCTAAAATGTATTTTAAATCAGAACGATTTCCAGAAGTGAATGATGAGAGGTGAGAATGCCTTTAACTGGCCCAGTGATCATTCTAAGTAAGAGTGATATAAAAGTATATATCAGGATCTAGAGCACAAGTCTTACAAGGAGAAGCTGAGGGAACTGGGGTTGTTTCAGCCTGGAGAACAGAAGGCTCAGGGGAGACCTCACTCTTGACAACTCCCTGAAAGGAGGCTGGAACCACGTGGAGGTTGGTCTCTTCTCCCAAGGAACAAGCAACAGGAGAAGAGGAAATGGCCTTAAGTTGTGCCAGGGAAAGTTTAGGTTGGACATGAGGAAAAATGTTCTCATTGAAAGGGTTGTCAACGCCTGGCCCAGGCTGCCCAGGGCAGTGGTGGAGCCCCCATCCCTGGAGGGATATCAAAGCTGTGGAGATGTGGTGCTGAGGGACATGGTTTAGTGGTGACCTGGCAGTGCTGGGTTAACGGTTGGACTTGAGGATCTTAAAGGTCTCTTCCAACCAAAATAATTATATGATATTTTTGTCTTCTCCTTGAAGTTGTAAAAGCCCTATTCACACCTTTACAACATCTTATAGGTTAGGAAATAGATATGTTTAAGTAGTTTGTCTCTATATCTTGATGTTTAAATATATTTTTGTGCAAGCTTAAATAACTTGAACTGTCTTTTCAGCCAGATCCACAGCACCGCCGTTCTTGCACTGTTATTGATTATAGTAATCAGTCTTTGACAAGGAAAGGATCGACAGGTTCAGGTATGCCCACCAGGCATAGAACTTAATGAGATCAAGCAAGAGGCAGGCTTTTGTTACAGGCATGCATTTCCTATATAGGTAATTACATTGAGGAAGTTTTTTCAAAGTTTCATGTTTTAAAATGTCCGTTATACAAGTTTTATACTTTCATATAAAGTATGTTTGGGTATGGATTTTTTATTACCACTTAGTATTTTAAATCATTTCAGGAAGCTGGATCCAGTCAGCCCCAATGCCTCTCATGTCAAAGTTAAGAGCAGGAGTTGCCCAAAAGAAACATATTTGTGCTATTTCTGGAAGGAGTTCTACTAGATCTGCATTGGATCTTAAAATTGCATTAGATGAACTCAAAAGTATATTTCAAAGTCAGTAACTATAGCAGTACAATTCACATGCATACTGCAAAAGCAGAGTTGCTTGTACTGTTAATTTAGAACAACTGGATGAACTTCACGGAGTTACTTGGCATAACCTAAAATGAATCTCATCTGAAATGACTTATTTTTAATTGATCAAAGTATCAGTGCAGTGGGAAGACATTTTTGTTGTGAATATAATGTATAGCTCCTCCCTCTAGCTTCCCTTCCTTCACTGAAAAGCCACCTCCTTAAATTGTTTATGGTTAATACACTTTGAATATAGTCCTTGTATTTGCCTCAGAGTATTTACACAGTCACAACCAGGTCTGTTCTGTGGTGTTTTGTTTTTTTAATATTTACAATATTAAGTTGCGCAGCAGACCAGCGAACCTTACCATCAGAGATGTAGGCTTTGACCTCTTACTGCACATGCAAGGACGAGTCTAGTCCATTGAAAGGGAGTTTGTTCAGAGGTTACGGTAGAGCAGAAAGTTAACTTTTGTGCCCTGGAGCAGCTTTTTTTGAACATCTTTATAGCTCTCAGATGAGGTCACCTTCAGGTCTCCTGTTAGCTTCACCTGGAAAAGGTGGCACGGAGCAGGGCATTAGATTCACTTTCTGAAAACCAAGTCTGTCAAAACAAGTTACAAAACACGCAGTGTTTTGAGTTTCCTTATGGAGTTGTCGGAACTTCCCACACTAAAACATACTAACAAGACAGGATTGGAGCTGCAGAGGTTAAGGTAGCAAGCCCAGGGGTGATTATTAGAGGACAGGAGGGATCTTTTAGCTTGTTTAATGGCTGAACGGCCAACTATGGCTAACATAAGCGGTACAAGAGGCAACTTGAGCATAAGAAAGGCGCTAAACTGAAGTACCTTGTTTAAAAACAAGGAGTGGTTCCTACTAAAATTAACTATTTCCTTCCTCCCCCCAAAAATCCCCACCAGTATCTTTAAATGCAAGATGAGTTTTACAGCTCTGTATTAAAAAAACCCCTAAATCAACAGAAGAACTTTGTAGACTTGAATACTTGATGAGAGATCAAGGAATACAGTAGTCCCCTGCAATGCAGCAACAACAAAAGCACCAACTTTGCCCCTTTTGGAAGGCCAGTCACTTGTCTCAAACTGGCATAAGTAATACACAATGCAGTTGATAGTGACATATTACAACAGAAAGCCAAAAAAAAAAAAAAGGATTTTAGTTTTAAGCTAAAGAAGATGTATTTAGTACTTAGTTTTAATACCTTCCAGAAGTCTAAGTTGTTCATATCTCTTTTTGTTAGGTCTTCAGCCACATGGTTCTGTGAAAGCCCACAGTCGGACTGGATCGGTCACAAAAAGCAAGCAGGGGTTCTGACATGCCATGGAGAAGTGTCCATCCATCTCCAGGGAGTCACAGACCACCTCTCATTCTCAGCTATGTCAGCAGTGTTTACATGGAGTTTTCAAACACCCTTCCTTATGAATAGTTATTTTTATATAAATCTAAGAAGCAGCTGCCAAAGATTAGAAGGGATATACTTAAAGATTCCATTTTCTACCAGTAGAAAAAGTTATTCTCCAGTGGGAGGGTGAATATGCTCCAGTGGACAGTAAAGCCTAACTCCTAGAAAATTTCACAACACTCAGTAATCGCTGTTTTCCCATCACTGGCTTGTGACTGGTTCATGTTGTTACAGGCAGGTACTGCACATTTTTCCATTAGCTCCACAAAAGATTAATCAGGCCTTCCATTGTAGCAGTAATTAAAATTTATAAAGCTATATTTATATGTTTAAAGCAATATTATACTATCAGAAGCAAGCACTGCACAGGATACTGCTTCTGCAACTCAAGACAATGTATGAATCCTGTAATCGCAGCAGTTGTTAACAGAGTGATGTAAAAATAAGGTAGAAAACCAGATGAACAGAACAGTTCCAGACAGTATTCGAAGAAAGTACATTGTCTTCCTGGTGAGATATTTTCTGGTAGTTTCACAGAATAGTGAGATTCCAGTTTCCCATTCTGAAAATACTTGCAATTACCCAGGATTTCTGCACTCTGCCACAAAGTTCCACAACCCACAGATGCAACATAGCTTTTAGTAGCGTGACAAGATGTACCAGAGGAATTAGCTGTAGTTGCCCTTGTGGCCCCAGATAAGACAAAAACATGAAATACAAGCTTCTCAAAATAGTTATTAGCTGAAGGTCTTGCTCCCAAGCGGTAACCACCAGACTACAATTAAGTGTAAAGACAAGGTGAGGATAATCACTTACTGTATTTTAACATTAGGACACCACACAAAAACAGTTGTTCCTTTATAACCCAACTAAAGAGCACTTTTTAAAAAGTTTCCTTATTACTATTTTCCAAATTACAAATTATAATGAAAAAAACTTGTCAGTATTCTTTATGAAATGGCTCCTACTTCCCCACTCTTAAGTTGTGCAATCAAGTAGTACCTACAGAACAGCTAATAGTTATTCATCGATATTGAAGTTCTTGAGTTGATACAAGCATGCTCTAATCAAGATGGGGAAAATGGTGCAAATGTCACTGGGTTAACTTTCCTTTGTATTTCTAGAGCTGGGGAAAAAAAAGCCTCTGGGCTCAATTTAAATCTCTTAAGTTTGCATAGAGATAGATTGATGCTCAAGAGAGAGGCCTCTATTCACTAAACCCTTTCAAAATACACTTTTAACAGCTCAGACTACTGGAAACATTGTAGAGTGTGTCATTTAGTTATCTAAGCTAACTGGAGATAAGCATCCCATTTATATCCGTGCTATTCCTCAGGGACCAAGTTAGTTTTCTGTAGCCCTAGTGCATGAGAGCATAAACTAGAACAGACTTCTGGTAACTTAATGTGGTATTTTATAGCCTGGATGAGTTGGTGTGTTAAAAAAACAAAAGCAGCTTCATCATAACTATAGACATCGTGGACCCTAGAGGCTATTCCTCAGTCATTAAATACCTATTTTGTACAGTAAAATTAACATTCAAATTGTGTTATGCTGCAATCTCTCAGAATCAGGATAATTTTTGAAAGCGGCCAAGTAAAAGGGAGCAGAGTTACTATCTACCTCTAGCTTCCCCCCAGGAAGCTCTATTAAATAGTCAGTTCCTGAATGCTGTCACTGAAGCAAGGACCTTCAGCTCAAGTGTTCACTATTTGAAAAGCGATCCACAAAATAAAGGCAGTCTCATTCCTTTTAGCTAGGGGAAGTTGGAAACTACTTACCCTTCAAATTCATACCCCTGCATGCTACGTCAAGTGGTTTAAGAATAGCTGAAGCAAAAGCCTTCAAAGTATTTGCACATCTCATAGCAGTAATTCACTCCTGAAATAACAGAAGTGTTGGCAAATACAATGAAGTAGGAAACCACTACCTCCCTACAGCACACCTGACTGTGACGCTGTTGAAATAACATGCAATAGATTTCTAAGCTTTGGGACTCCTCATCACAGGACATCACAAACCCTAGAAATACACAGGACCAACTCCATTCTGTGAATTCCATTACCTCATCTCAGTGAGTTAGATAATTTCTGCATAGTCAAATACATGCTGCAGTCTCATATTCT
Organism: Brachypteracias leptosomus; assembly: GCA_013401335.1. Lineage (NCBI taxonomy): Eukaryota > Metazoa > Chordata > Aves > Coraciiformes > Brachypteraciidae > Brachypteracias > Brachypteracias leptosomus. The sequence continues at coordinate 21,790 of VYZX01010477.1, forward strand.
TTCTAAGGAATCTGCCACAGGCAACGGAGGACCAAACACTAGGTGACCCTTTCATCTAAGGTAGCTTCACCAGCACTGCCACCACAGTTCATACAGCCCCATTTTCAACTGCTATAAAAGTATGTAGTATTTACTTGACTTAAATCAGTCAGAAGAGTCAACATTATCAGTTTGGTTTGAAGAGCTACTCAAAATACAGAGACAGCTGGGGAAGCAACACAGCACAGAATTCTGCAAAAAACCTTTTTATTAAATCCACATTTTTCCAAAATATCTTTATAAAACCATAGAAATACCTGAACACCCGGTGCACTGAAGTGCAAAGACCTTTAAAAACAGCAGAAAGTTTGTTACAAAAGAAATGCGTGAACAGCAAAAAGAAGGTTTTGAACCCAGAAAGCATAGGAATCGGCATTGAAGGCTCTCAAAGGTGTGGGATTAGTTTCACCAGCTGAACCAACATCCATTTGGTGCTGGGAAGGAAGGTGCTGCATAGTAAGCACAGGGCCATCCCAAACCACTTCCTTACTGCAACAAAACTCTTACCCAAGAATCTGTGACCTTAATTGAAGAATACCTGAAGGATTTTAACCAGCAGCACCAGAATGTTTTTTCTTGCTCGTGATTCCGTGTTGCGCCTCACACTCACAGCAAGCTGATGCACACACACGCTGAAACGTGTTCCCATACAAAATGATACCAAATATTTCAGCTTACACAGTTCTTTATTTCTTTCCTTTCTTGGCTGCTGTCTTCTTTCCTCCTTTTTTAGCCTTATTCCCATATTTTGCTTCCATCTGGGCCAAAAAATCATCCATTTCCTTTTTTCGATCTTTGTTTCTGCTCTGGAGGAGGAAAAAAAACCCCAAACCACCAGCGAATAACTTTTACTTACTACTCCGCAATCAGATTATTCTGTTGAAGTCAGATAGCTACATAAAATCTGGGATTATATTAAACAGGGAATACAAGCTACAGAAAGTATAATACTGTCAAGCAAAAGCCTAGTTGTCTACTCTAGGCTCTATATTTCATTTCTGAAGTATGAAGACAGAGGAAAAGACCAACTATAAAAAATTCACAACACAAGGCTAGGAAAAGCAAAAACAATTTCTAGTTTAGACCAAACACTCTATTACAATTTGAGGAATGGTTAAGCATTAACATTTGAGGAAGCCCACAGGACGGTAAGAAAGAAGAAACAATGTTCCAAAAAATAGATTATAAACAGCATGTTTCTCTCCTTGATCCCCAAGATACAAAAACAAAACAGTTAAGACCTATCAACTTCTACACTCTCATGGAGTCCTTCAGAAGAAATCATTAGCATTACCTGTCTAACTGCCTAAAGCTAGAAGTTAAATCATGTATGCAATAAGGATATTAGAATAACTCTGTTAATTTTTAAAAAGATGCAGGTAATAAAATCCATACCATATTCCGACTATTAATTAAAATACAGAGATAATTAACATTAAGGTCAGGTTTAACCTGAAGGATCCAAAATACAAAGATGTTCAGGGAAAACACTGTTATAAACCAGGAACATAATTTTCTTCAACAGATACAAAAAGCCTTACTTGAATCAGTGCTGTCAGATCATCTTCTCCACTAAGGCCCAGTTCGATTTTGCTCTTCTCTGCTTCCATAGCTTCTCTTTCTGCCTAAAATAGCAAACTAGTTTTTCAAAAAGTATTTTGCACATTATTTTACAAAGTCTTACAGTAGTTATCAAACACTTCTTCTTGCATCTATATACAAACAGCTGTAAGGAAACACAAAGTGGTTTCCAAGTTCATCCACAGATGAGAAACTAGTCAAAGAAAGCCCATTCTGGTTCCATCACTTAATAGAGCAGGTCAGTTTTCTGCTGTTTCACAATGTTGAGTGTGATGTCTATCCCTGTCCCTGCTCTCCCCACACACTTTTTTCCTTAGCAACTATTAAATTTTCTTTACCATAGAGAAAGGTTACTGTGACATGCATATTACATATTCTACAAAGTGTCCAAAAAACCTCAGACTGGGGAAAGAGTTCCATTTAGCTCAGAATGTTACTTCACACTGCCAAAAGGCACTCATAATATATCTTCACTATGTACCTTTCTTAACTCCAGGAACTCATAGCTTTGTAAAAAAAAAGCAGAGACACGCTAAACTGTAATAAGCCATTGTGTATAATAATGAAATAAAGGAACAGGCAACAGCCTTGTGCAAAAACTTGGGAGGGGGTGGGAGTGGAGAACACAGGTGAGCAAACGTGGAAGTCAAAGATGCTGAACAAGATCTGTAGCCTACCAATCCTGTGGCAAACACTTGTCTCAAGAACAGTTTGATTTATTTCTACCAAGGGAGATTAAAAGCTTATCATAAACAATACTTCCCTTTGGTCCCTGATCAATACAACCTACCTGCCTTTTTCTTGCATTCTTTTTCTGCTTGGACTCTTTTACAAAAACTTTGTAGGATGGGACTTCACCAGACTCAATGGCTTCTTCTATGATTTTCCGTATTCTTGGCTCATCTGTATAGTCCGCACACAACACAGACTCCATGATTCTGTCCATGTCACCCTCAAAATCCATGTATGCAGCTTTAATATCAGCTAACTCTTCTTCTGAATTTTTGTAGTTTTTTTCAAAACCTTCAATATCTTTGACTGTAATCTGAAGCAAAGAGGTGACACTTCTTGAGTTACAGGATTTATTCACCAGGTAGATTTAAGAAACAGCATTAAAAGAAAGAAAAACAACAATGGTGTTTTATGCAAAGCTCCTCGGGGAGATAGGGCTACAGCTCCGGAGAAGAGGGTTTCCCCTCCCTGGAGGGTTTTCCGTCTGCAGGGCTCTGCCGCCGGCTCCCAGACCCCAAAGTCCGTCCCTCACCTTCTTGAAGAGGAGCCGCCAATACTCCTGCCAGTCCCGCTCTCCCCTCAGCGCCTCGCCCTCCTCGTCCACCGTCCCCTGCTCATCGTACACGCCGCGCTGCTCCGCGTCGCTCAGCACAGCATACGCCTTGCCTAAGATCTGTGGGCGAGTGTGGCGAGCGGGTGAGTGAGGTAGTCAGTGGTTCAAGGACCGGCACCGGCACTGCCGCCCGCCCTCCCTCTCGCCTTCCCGCGCTCACCTGGAACCGCCGCGTCGCCTCCTCCTTGTCCTGGGGCTCGGCGCGGTCGGGGTGAACGCGGAGGGAGGCGCGGTGGTACGCGCGGCGGATCTCTGCGGGCGAGGCCTGTCGGCGGACACCTAGAACGGCGTAGAGGTCGGGGGAGCCGAAGGCGGCCTCGCACTCCTCCAGCAGGCCCATCCTGGCACCGGCCTGCCCGCCGCGCCGCGAGGAGCGCCAACCGCTGCCCGCCCCGCGCGCCTCTCGCGAGAATTGGGGGTGGGCGGGGCGCGGGGGACTGATTGAGGGATCGCGGGAAGATCGCGACAGGGACGCTGTCGGAATTGACCGTCAGCGTCCCATCGACCTGCCTGTCTGGGCAGAAGGGTGGCTTTCCCGCAGTTAATTCGAGCAGGGGAGCAGGAGCGAGTGAGAAGCTGGCAAAAGGCCTGGTTCCCCCATTCCTCCCACAGGCGCAGGGAGCAAGTACTAGTGGGTGGGAGTCGCAGAATCCCAGCATAGTGGGGTTGGAAGGGACCCCTGGAGATCACCTCGTCCAACCCCCCTGCTCAAGCAGGGCCTCCCAGAGCAGGTTGCCCAGGATCCCATCCAGGTGGATTTGGAATCTCTCCAAGAGAAGGAGACTCCACAACCTCTCTGGACAGCCTGGACCAGGCTCTGGCACCTTCACAGGAAAGCAGCTTTTCCTCATGTTCAGATGGAACCTCCAGGGTTCGTTTGTGCCCATTACCCCTTGTCCTGTCACTGGGCACCACTTAGAAGAGTCTGGCCCCATCCTCTCAACACCCACCCTTCAGATATTGATCAGCATTGGTCAGATCCCCTCTCTCAAGTGTTCCCCAGCTAAACAGCCCCAGGGCTCTCAGCCTTTCCACAGCACAGAGATGCTCCTGTCCCCTCAGCCTCTTCACAGCCTCTGCTGGCCTCTCTCCAGTAGTTCCTTGTCTTTCTTGAACTAGGAAGTCCAGAGCTGGACTCAATACTCCAGAGGTGGCCTCACCAGGGCAGAGTAAATGGGGAGGAGAATCTCCCTCGACTTGCTGGCCACACTCCTCTTCACACATCCAATCGTTCCCTCTCAGGGACATGCTGGGAACTTAGATGAGCAAGAATCTCCTGCCTGTGAACTCAGCATGTGTTCTCCTGCAAAGGAAGCAAGCCAGGAGCATTCACATACAGTTACCATTAGTACATTACAAAATAAAATAAATAAGTAAATAGGCAAAGGATTCCAATTTTACTTTTCACTTCCCCTTGGGAAACAAGCAGCTTTGTGGGCTTTTTTGGCTCATTCAGAATGAGCAAAATCCACTGACTACTGAAAAATCTTCCCTTCCTTCTAAAAAATAAGAGATGCTTCAGAATATCTATGAGACTTCCATTAAGACACATGGACCCCATGAAAAAAACAAAGCAGCTCTTCAAAATACCTCTATTTATTGCATCCAAACCCAAAGTTCTAACAGTTCACACATTTTCTTTTCCTTCCAGACTGTCCTAAATGTGACAAGAGGACGGCAAAAAATGCTTGCATGTATCCAAACAAAACTATGGAATAAAAGTCAAGTAAGGATATATTTATACAAAACTCATACAGTCTTTAATTAAATGCAATGTAAGTAGTACACACAGATTGAGAGGTACAAAAAGACAAATGCATAAAATAAAGTCCATATTTTACATTTATTTTGTTGAAATGTAGAACATTTCTTTTCACTACCAATACCATGGAGGGAATAAAACACAGCAGCATTCACTCAGATTTCAGCTCTCATACGCAGAATTTAGATGGTAACATCATAGAATGTTCTCACTTTTGTAAAAAAACACCTTGTAAAAACTGGCTGTTATCTACCGTTGCTGAAGAGCTCTGCTGATGTCAGTGAGTATCGCTATTCACAGCTTGATTAATCAGTTATTGTGGTACAGTTCAGGCTACACCTCCAGTGATTATTTCAGCCAATTCCGAGACTCTGGATCCTCTCTTACACCATCACCTTTCCTACTTCTCCAGTGGGCCACTTATGGGCTTCCCAATTTTCAGTGCTAATGCTGACTGCAGCATTAGCACAGCAGGATAATGACACAACAACTGAAGGGCGTTACATATAAAACAATAATTTTATTCTTCCGATTTTTTCAACTTCAACTTTGCTTTGTTTTCCTGTGAGGAAGCTTTGGCTGTTTCAACTTTCTTTGCAGTTTCAGTAGTTTTGGGTTTTGGCCTTTGTCTTCTGGAACGTATCAAGTCTTCACGTCCGAATTCAACCATTTTTGCTTCCCATGCCTTCATTTCGTTTTCATACCGAACCTTATCATCTTCAGCAAGCTGCAGGTATGGCTGGTAGAAAATTAGGTATCAATAGTTACAGAAGGGGCTTTGTCAGGATAACTGCCAATGTAACATCCTCCCTCTGAGACAAAGGTGACTTAGAACAATACCTGTGCAGTGCACATCTCAAGCGTTCACTTTCGCCTCCAGAAAAGTAAAAAAACCATCAAACTTGCACAAAAATACAAAACCTTAGCATTAAATTAGAGTTATGCCAACCGAAGGCCATTCCTGAAGAGGAAGCTTATTCAATATTGCTACTAACAGCTAAGGGTTTTTATTTGAGCACTAGTTTTAGAGAGAGCTGGCTTACGGAAGGAACAGGAATAGCTATTTCTGCTCAACTATTTCATTCTACAGAAAAACATGAACTTAATGCGTGTTCTAAGTACATAGTCAAAACAATCTGGAAGAAGGCCATTCAGAAGGACAGTAAGGGAAGAATACTTGAAAATCTGGAGGTTTTGGTTACATTTCAGTATAGCACCTCTCTGATTTTCATAGACTCATCTGCAGACTCCTATTCCAGTAAAGCTGGCAGAAAAACTATTCCCAAGACAACCAAAGTTAACAAATTACTGTGTGCAAATCACCTGGAGATTCCTGCTGCTTTTACCCGTCAAAAGGCTTTCACAGCAAGCAGCAAACTACTATTCTGACTTTCAAAAATACTATATATTATTAGAAAAAAAAATATTGTTGCCAGTTATTCCACATTTCTCCCTAGATGCTGCTCAAAGTCCATTTCCAGGCATATACAACTTCCATTCTATTCCACTAACTCACATTTCATCAATACTGTGAAAGAAATGGTCACTAATGGAATACAAGTAACGACAAATCTTTTTCAAGATGCATGAGTAAGTCCTCAGAGTATTTTTCTCGGTATTATATATTCAGCACCTGAGTTCAAGATTTTCAATGAATTTACTGATTTTGACTCAAGTTTGTACTTTTCCGATTAGATCAGAGCCCCACCAAAACCCACAGACATACCTGCTTTTGAGAACTGGACAGTTTTCGCCATGCATCAAATAACTGCTTCAGCTTTCCCTACAGGATACAGAATAGGCAACACATTAGGGCTGTTTCAACACCAGGCTGACCATGGAGGGTTACAGATGAATGCCACAGTAGTGAAAGCCAAGTATAAACCAATGTAAAAATCACCACAATCAGATGAAAATGGAATGTATTTCTGCACCAAAACAAAAAGTAGAATTCTCTCCTTAGAGAAGGAACAGATGAAGCCTGTAACACTGAAGTGCAAAAAGCAGCACAAATATTTTAAATCTGTATATGCGCACAGCAGTTTATGTAGGACATGCCACCAGTGGTATAGCCTGATCACCACAGCCTAAGAAAAAAAACTAAGCAAAGCAAAATACAGATACTGAACTGTTGAATAGTTTCTCTGAAAACGACAGAATCTAAAACAGATGATTTGAATACAATAGATCTATTTTAAAGAATGTCTTCTTGGCTTACCACAGGTGAAATTCCCTCACTTTCTTGGAAGTGTTCGGACACAAAAATGTTAAAGCCACTACGAGGTCTTTTAGGTTTTCCAAGCACAGTCAATTCCTTTAAAAACAACAAGAAAAGTTTTTCAATCTATCAAGCAGGCATTTTTCCAAAACTAATCTTACCATTTGTCTTTATATTTTATACAAAAATTAGATTCCAATTAATTTTTTGGTGTTTTATTCTGTAAGTTGAGTTGTGTGTCAAGATGCTCTCACCACTTGTCAAGACTAAATTAAGAAAATCTAACAACCTGAATTTTCACAGACATAAAAAAAGCATCTTAAACTGATCCTTACTTCAGCTAATTTCTTCCAGAAATCAAAGACTGTTACTAAATTCCACTCAGAAAGTCACAACATCAGGATTTTGATTATCTTTGCAAGGCTTTGGTTTCTGGGGTGAAATACCACGCGCTTGTGGAGAAGGAGGGCACCACCAACATTGTGGGAGGTGAGAAGGTGGAACAGAACCAGCGGATTCCCAGGGAAACAGAACTAGGTTTCTGCCGTCAGAACGCTTTGCCTACAGGGATGATGGTGAGAGAGGGAGAAGTACAGCCCTAGGATAGTCCACTGTGGCCTGGGTGCTGCAAATTAACATCTGCTTAGGGATTAGGTTTGCCAGTTAAATTCCTTGTGGTGCATACTCTGAAAAGGACCAGCAGATTCATTTGGATTAAAAACTTCCCCACCAAATTAATACCACTTTTGGCAATTAGGGCAATGTCACACCAGTAGTTTAATTCATAGAGATGAACAAACAATAAGTAACTCCTTCAGCTGATTTTGCCACTGGACAAACCGTAATGGTGTACCTTTATGGGTGGTTCTGTCTCTCAGGATTTATATATAAACCAGATATGAGGGAAGATGATTTGTATGATTAAGTCAATAAAGGACATGGAGAGATGAGCCTCTGTGCAGCCCTAATTCAACACATCAGCAGCTGCACAGGTAGCAAAGTGGCAGAATCCAAAGAGAAGGAAAAAAGGCTATTTCAAGCAGCTCCTACCTTGTAGGGGCCACTGAAGTAACAGACACAAGGCCTTTGTGAAAAGCTATTTCTGGATGTCTTCCCAATCAAATAAAGTGTTGCTTGTTCAAATGTCTTTTATTCCCTATTGCTCCTCGGGCAGCTTCTTTCAGGAAAAAGAAAGCATGGAGCATGTTAGCACAAAGGTACGTACTCGCTCTGCTCTTCAAGCACAGGAAAGTCACTACAATAACTGCTAACACCAGCAATTATTTTAATCCATGGGGTTTTGTTTTAGGTTTGGTTGGGGTTTTTTTATTCTGAGAGTCACTTTTGTATTTCTAAGCACGCGTCAACTCTGCTCTGTATATCAGACAGACAGACTTCAGGTTCCTTGAGAGAAAATAAACTAATTTCAAAATACTTACTCTCTTTGCCCTGAATGATCTCCTTTTTGCCAGTCGTTTTTTCCTTTCTTCTTTCAGCGCGGCAGCCTGGGCTGGAGTTAGCTGTGCTTTATATGCGGCCAACTGCTCTTTGTATCTTTCCCAGTCTGTCTTTCGAGCTTCCTCATAAGCCTACAACACACACCATGGCACCACAGGATGGTATGGGTTGGAAGGGACCTCTGGAGATCACCTCATCCAACCCCCCTGCTTTTAGCAGGGTCACCAAGAGCAGGGTGCCCAGGATCACATCCAGATGGGTTTGGAATCTCTCCAGAGAAGGAGACTTCACAACCTCTCTGGGCAGCCCGTTCAAGGGCTCCAGCACACCCACAAGAAAGAATATTTTCCTCCTGTTCAGATGGAACCTCCTGGGTTCCAGTTTGTGCCCACTGCGCCTTGTCCTGTTGCTGGGCACCACTGAGAAGAATCAGGCCCCATCCTCTTGCCCCCTACCCTTTAGATACAGACCGGTCAGCCTCACCTCCATCCCTGGGAAAGTGATGGAACACCTTATCCTTGGTGCCATCTCAAGGCATATCAAGGATAAGAGGGTCATTAGGGGCAGTCAACATGGCTTCACCAAGGGGAAGTCGTGCTTGACCAACCTCATAGCCTTTTATGAGGATATAACGAGGTGGATGGATGATGGCAGAGCGGTGGATGTGGTCTACCTTGACTTCAGTAAAGCCTTTGACAAGGTCTCCCACAGCATCCTCACAGNCATCTCCTTTATGAGGAAAGGCTGAGGGAGCTGGGTCTCTTTAGTGTGCAGAAGAGGAGACTGAGGGGAGACCTTATTAATGTTTACAAATATATAAAGGGGGAGTGTCACAAAGATGGAGCCAGGCTCTTCTCGGTGACAAACAATAATAAGACAAGGGGTAACGGGTACAAACTGGAACACAGGAGGTTCCACTTAAATATGAGAAGAAACTTCTCATATGTGAGGGTAACAGGACACTGGAACAGGCTGCCCCCCAGGGAGGTTGTGGAGTCTCCTTCTCTGGAGACATTCAAAACCCGCCTGGACGTCTTCCTGTGTAACCTTATCTAGGTGTTCCTGCTCCGGCAGGGGGATTGGACTAGATGATCTTTTGAGGTCCCTTCCAATCCCTGACATTCTGTGATTCTGTGATATAAGCCATCACCAACCTTACATAGATGCTTTTAGTCAGAAGCAGCTGACCGTTAAACAAGCTAACACTTCTACTAATTAAAAAGAATAGAGTCTAGCCCGGAACATAAAATTTTTAAAGCAAAGTAGCAATTTCAGATCTGTTTGATTAGCAGAATGGATTCAGAAGAGCTCAGATTCAAAACCCAGGCTCCTCCTATGAATTACCTCAGCTAATCTGATAACATCAGATGAATCTTCAAAGCAGTAACAACCTTCCATACAAGGGGAAGTTGAAGCTTGGTTGAAACAATGACTTTTAAAGCATATATACTCTGATCATGTGTAGAGGTATCTTCCCCTCAGTACTTCAAAGCTCCCAATCCTCTTCCGAACTGTTTTTATGCCTGAACTTTTGTACAAAAGCGCTTTTACATTATTGAAAAAACAATAACAACAACAAAAAAATCACACAAAAGCCACTAATGAAGAACAACCACTAAGACTGCACAAAGAGTTCAAAGTATGTAGAGCAAAGATACAAACTCACCTGTTTCTGGGATGCTGGTAACTCCTTCCAAGCATCTGCTAGTTTTTTAACCAGTGCCACGCTGTTCATTTCTATACGTTAAAATTAGAAAGCAAGAAAATAAAGATCAATACTGTATCTTTAGCAAGTTTTATTTTTCCAAGGAAAATTGTCACTATGATCTTTTTCCCATTCAAATATTTTCCTCCTTTCATAAAACTTACTGCAGCAGTTAAAGGAAACTGTAATATCCGGGGGGGAGTGGGGCAGGGAGAAGAGTCCCTGCTCTTAGTTCTAACTCTAATGAAACATGCAGTTATGAACTGAACCACCATTTCAAGACATAACACCTATTACCAGTTCTCAATTTTCTAGCAAAAAGATTCTCCAAAGCCAGTTTAAGGTGACCTTATCTACCTGATATAGTACATATGCTTGGTCCTCATTTACAACATGAAGTATTATTTACAGGATAAATTAAACAAAGGACAAAAGTCCTTTATTTACAGTATTATTCAAGAGAAGATTAAAGACAAAGTCACTTCCTTCTCCCATATACGAAATGACTGTGACTTGAGTCTGTGTTGGTTTTCAGCTGAGTGCCTTTGACTGTGGCCCTTGCACTATGCTCATTTGATGAGGTTTCCAGCCATGAATTTGTGAAGGACGGGAAAAATACCCACATAAAAAACTCAAGGACATTGGAAAGAGGATATAATGCTTTTCTTTAAAAACCCCTTTCCAAGCTTTCCTTCTGCTCCACAAGAAAAGAAAAACTAGATCTTCCTCTCTTCCACCTTAAGTGCAAAATTCAGTCGTCTCAACAGCAGAAAAACAGAACTAAGCTCTTATCAGTAACCTGACTTCCAGAATTCTGGAAAAACAAGACTGATGGGGAGTTTTTAGTCCAAGTACACCAATCTTAAAACCTCTGAAAATACTGTGCTTTGCCAATGATAAAAGAAAACAAATCAATATTAAGCTTATTTTTGGACACTACCTCTAATGCAACAAAACAGCTCCCAAATTATCAATTTCCATGAGAGCTACAGGACATTTATTTGCTGATTATTCAAATCTTGGAACCATGTGGAAAACACTGGTGTGGCACGGAACTACAACAAGCTCTGCAAGTTCAGTGTCTCGATCTTTCAGGCTGTTGGAACTTTTGAACTACCAAGCAAAACCAGGTATCAAATGGTTCTCCCTACTTAAATGTACACCATGACCTGCCCAATATGACCATAGTTCTTTAAATATTTTAATATTCATTTCAACAATATTGTCAAAACCAGTGCAGCTTTCCCTTTTGCTGCTGACAAGAGTGACAGCACTGCCTATAAATGAAGTTTTTGATAAGTTAAACGTATTCACAGAAAAACATTTTCCTCTCAATGTATTTACAGTTCGACTCGATCACCTTAGAGATCTTTTCCAATCTACATGATTCTATGACTTACTTTTTCTCCCATATACAATGAGGCAATCCTGTACATGTAGTTTTTAAATTGCTAATCATCAAAATAAGAACATACATAGCTCATTATATCAACAATAGTGTACTTCAAGTACATACAGATTTTAAAATAATGGAAAACCAAAAATTGTTAACATGTATTGCCCAGGTGAGCCATTTCTTCAAATACTTTTAAAGTTACACATAAATATTCACTTTTTTGAGTTATTAAGCATAGAAGATTAAGCTGACACACACAGAGACAGTAAGTATGGCAATACTGAATATACCTTTGGTACGCTACAGATAAAATCATAGAATAGAATCATAGAATTGTTTTGGTTGGAAGAAACCTTTAAGATCATCAAGTTCAACCGTTAACCCAGCACTGCCAGGTCATCACTAAACCACGTCCCTCAGCACCACATCTACATGACTTTCAAACTCCTCCAGGGATGGGGACTCCACCACAGCCCTGGGCAGCCCGGGCCAGCCCCTGACAACTCTTTTGGGAAAGACATTTCTCCCCACGTCCCATCTAAACCTCTCCTGGTGCAATCTGAGGCTTTTTCCTATCACTCGTTCCTTGGGAGAAGAGACCAACCCCTATCTGGCTCCAGCCTCCTTTCAGAAAGAGCGAGAACGTCTCCCCTGAGTCTCCTTTTCTCCAGGCTCAACAATCCCAGGTCCCTCAGCCACTCATCACAAGATTTGTGCTCTAGACCCTTCACCAGCTTTGCTGCCCTTCTCTGGGCATGTTTCAGCACCTCAATGTTCTTCCTGGAGTGAGGGGGCCAAAACTGAACCCAGGGTTGGAAACATACATAGTAACATGGGTTTTGGTCTCCTGAAATCAGGCAATGTACTTTACAACGTTTAGGTTTACAAAGTAATTTTGTTCCGGTTTTGTTTTTAAATCGCACATTCTGGAGGAAAAATTCTGTCTGTATGTAAAGTGACAGCAACTTATGACAGGCCCTCTGGCCTCCGTGACGCGCTAAAACTTTGTTTTTCTAAAATCCAAGTCACCCACGAGCCCCTGGCACCCATTTCCCTGCAGTCCTCGTACCTGGGTTTTTCTGCCTGAAAGCCGAATGGTTTTCCTTCAGGAAGCGGAAGTAGGCGGTGAGAGGCCGCTTCGGGCGCTCGGCTGTGCTGATCCCCCTGGAGAGCGGGTCCCCGACGCCGCGGCCCCTGCACACACAACGCACCACCCGTTACCGCTGCAGCGCCTCACGGGACGCCCGCCTGGCGCACACGCAGGGAGGCAGGCCGTACGCTCCCACCCGCCGAAGAGCGGCACCACCCCGCTCCCGGAGCCCTCCGTCCCGTCCCGGGGAAGCCCCGGCCCGCACCTGAGGATGCGCTGCGCCCCGCTGACGAGGGCCACAGCCCGGCCCAGCAGCGCCAGCGCCGCCGCCATGTCTCCGCCCGCCACTTCTGCGCGCGCAGGGGTCGCGCGGCCGCCGCACGGCTTCCTGGGACAGCGCCTGCCGCGCGCGAGCCGTCCCCCCGCGGCAAAGCGAGGTGATTGGCCGCCCGCTGCGATGACGCACGAGAAGGCGGGACCTTCACTCCTCGCCCCGCCCCCCAGGCAGGAGAGGACCCGGCCAAGGTGACCCCTGGGCGGTGGCTCCGCTCGCCCCGTACCGGTCGGGTCCTCCCCGGAGTTAAAGAGCCGGCCCCGGCCCCCTCAGCGCCCACCGACCACCTCCACACAGGTCATGGACACAGCCCCTAAGAGAGGACTCGAGCTTCTTGAGAGTATTCGTCCCTGTTTATTGTGTAGGCCACAGGCAGAATACAACACAGATATTAGAAACGAATTTAGCAGAAGTTAATGAGCAGTAGCCCAAAGATTAACAGTCCAGGATCACAGTTTCCTCTTCATTGCAAGTTTCTGGCTGCAGCCGTGTCCAAGGCAGAGCACGCTGGTACTTGCATGCCTGGCAGAGGGCACAGTACAGCTCAGGGCAGGAGGGAAGGGGAAAAAGGGTGTGGAGATGGTGCCATTTTTTTCCATCACAGTAAACAACACAGGACCTTTTAGCCATTATTTTTCCCCCCCCTTTAAAATAGCATCATATAAAAAGCATTAAAAGAGGAGCTCTGAATGAGTAGTAATGGAGATGTTTATCTCCATAGATGAAATGTCTTTGAAATAACTGAAGTTTTAAGTGATGTTCTATTTATCTCTGATAACATCTCAGAAGCAGGAAGGATTGTAAGAACCAAAGACTTTGCTTCATGCCACTAAAAGAGCATGTTCATAAGATAATTTTTCTTTTAGTATTTAAATATGCTGTAAGCAGAATGCCTGAACTCATTGTCATTGGTCTCTTTTCTGATCATCCTGCTGCTCTGGCACTGTGATGGAAAGTCCTTCTTACACCTATGGCACACAGCAGAAAAATTACCAGTAGCAATGCAAATGTTTTCAAACCATCCCTAATACTAAATCAGTAAACCAAAACAAAACAAGTATTCCAAGATGCAAGTCAAACCTCCAACTTCACATAGTTCAATACAGATACTGCAAACATTTAAGTAACTTCTAATACAAACATATTACTACCGATCTAGAAAAAATAAAAGCTCTGGGAACACATTCTGATGGTCAAAAGTTTTCTACCACCATTTCAGCAAGAAGTATAAACACTGGCTTCACCTTCCTAGCTACGTCATCGTAGTTCAAGTATAATGAAGCACTCATTTTAACAACAAAACACCCCACCCATATCTATTCAGTTTACAATCCGAAGTGAACAAGGATATTTTATGATTAATAGAGCTGCTCTCCATCAAACTAATTTCCAAAGTCAATTACATAATAGATAAAACTAGCACAGAACTTACATTTGCCCACCTGTGACCAACTATTGCCATTTGGGTCAGCAAGGCAGCAAGCGTGGTGACAATACACCACAGGTAGGAATCAAAGCTCCTACTGTGCACACTTCCCACTCACATCCCAAATTCCATTTTGGCATTTATTACAGTAAAAAAAACAACCCAAACTTTGTCACCTTAAAAATGTCGTTTATGATGACAAGTTTCCCAACTGCAAGTCATTTTTCTTTCACGTGCAAGGTACAGAGAAAACCATTAGTCACACTTGTATTTTCAGATACCCAAGAAGAATGTATGGTAGGAAATCAAAGTTTTCCAGCTTCTCATCTACTTTAAGAAAAGCTCACTCCTCTCCAGCACTACTGGCCTTCTACATGCATAGTCTGGAGCAACCAAAGTGCTGGTTAATGGAAGAATTAGCCTCAAGTGTGAAAAGTTTACTGTAGCATTCTGATATTGCAAATACTTAATAGAACTGTTTGATGTTCAAACACTTGTGGTACCTCCTCTGTGAGCATAGATGTAACATGCCATTAAACTAGTCAAAATCCTATATAAAACAATGGGCGCAACATGCTAAATAAATTAGGCTAAAGCTAGCATAGAAATTAATTGCAACACAGTTCTAAGTAGCATGTGACACATGGCTTCATCTTCCAGTCTACAAGACACATGCGCACTTCATATTTTGATACTTTGTTAGAACAAGTACCTTAAGGATATGCTTGATTTAAAAAAAACATAGCCAAGACAAGTAGTAAAAAACGCATTTTATTTATATGGAAAAGGCTACATTTAAACTCGTAAAAGGTCTGTGATAGCGTTACGTTGCCCACGTGAAAAATCAGTTGTGAATAGCAACAGAACGGTTACGTATCTTTCTACATAGCAGTGCAATTAGTTCACGTTGCAATAAAATTAAGTCAAGTATGCAACAGAACCAAAACCAAGTGTTTCTCAATAATCAGCGTACAAAGAATTACAGTGCAAAGATCATTTCAGGTTTTAAATCTGCAGTCAGTCTTCAAAGCATCCTAACAGGTGGGATGCTCCAATTACTTCCATTACTAGCAGTTGTATCTTGTCAATACTGTGCACAAGCAAGTCTAAAATGAAATGACTTACATGGTAAATAAAATAGTCTATACAGTAAAAAAAAAATGCAAATTATATAAGTGAACTAACAAAATGAAATCTGAACACACTTATGAAACAGACAGCATACTTTAAGGACACACATACAGTATTCATCACAAACCCAGCTACTTTTTCCAGCAAAAATAATTTGGTTTCTCTACAACTGCATTATGGATCTCATAGTCTGAAGATGCAGATGTCCAACACAAAAATGATAATAAATGTCTTCTGCAAAGCATATGAAGAGGATGAATATTCCTATCACAGTCAGAAGATTAGTTTTGGAAGTTTGTTCTCCTTTGCTCCAGAAACACATTTATATGGGTGGAAAAAAATAAAAATCAAGGGGCATCAATGACATCAAAACAGTAAACTGTGCTCCATCTCCTTCTAACTTTGAAAAACTCCTAGAATTTACAGTACTCTGTGGTATAATGAAAAATTCTTCACAAGCTTACATTGCATATTTCTGAGTCCATTCTCTTGCATGTCTGTTGTATCTGTACGTGCAGAAAGAAGGCAGTACAGTGAAGAGCTGTTAGTGATACATTGACAACGGCCACATATTTACTTAACACATGTTATTGAGCCTTTCACTCTTAGCATTGATTCAAATAACACTAGAATAGTCAAAAACTATAGTTCAGTTGCTAAGATTATCTATCAAAGCTACTTGGACTCAAAACCAGTCTCTTGGGTTTGTATTAAAGTGTGTACCATGTGCATACTTAATATGCATTTCACATCTGTTTCTCTTATTCGTACCTTAATGGGATTTTGTTGTTAATTATTCCTAAATGTGCACACTATTAACAGTCTGACAAAGTTCACACATTTCAGTTGCATAAAACTCAGTGTAATTCAGTGGGTTTGGAAAGGGTGGGGCTAGAAGGCACAAGTGACTTATTTTTCTCCATTCTGCACTGCTGCCTGCATTCCTCAACTGAAAAGGAAGATTTTCTGAAAAGCATTTTCTACTAGATTTTAAAAGTCTTGGGTCTCTTTCTTCTGGTGTGAAGCTGATTAACACTCCCAAAGGTAAATGTCCTTAGAGAGTCAGTAACTTCCCCTCTGGTCCTTACATCTGTTATACTCCACTCTTCACACTAGATTCACTTTCTTCTGGCTCCTCCAGAGAAAACGCTGACAAGTTTTTAAATCACTTTTTGAAGATCAGTATAGCAACTCATGTGCTAATTGCTTTTCTGATTAAGAATATGCTACCATACAAGTCTTCAGATTTTTACTTATACTAAAATACCCAGAGATAAATGCTCAGGGGTAAGCAGCTGTATCTTTCATTTCCTAAATCAAAGATGAGATTAAAACCATCATTTAATAGGTGATCTGCATAAGAAGATAAAGCTACAGTCAAGACTGTATGTTGTCTCACTTTCTTTAGCAATGATTAAATTTTGAGTTTTAGAGAGAAATATCCCTCATTCCCTTCCTTCACAAAGAGGCAGCACAATAGCTGGAATCACTGTTGAGTGGACAAAAGCTGAGACAAATGGAGAGAAGCTGAGGCACAACACCCTCAACTAAAACCACTCTGCTTTGCAGCACAAGCTACAAAGTTCGAGCACTTCAGAAGCTGGTTATGTAATTTGATTGTATCAGACATCCAAGTGTCAGACAAAGGCCGTTTTAATAACTCTTACTCTGGAGAGAGAAATACTAGACCATAGACTTTCATCTAACTTCTACATCACTCCTTCTCTACCCAGTCCTTAAGGTAAAGGCAATACTGCAATCTTCATCGCCATGTGATCTGTGGGATGAGCCACAGGCCATTAGCATGCCTTGCAACAAGTCTTCAACAGCTCAGTACTAAAAAACAGGTACCAGACAATTTCTCAGTTAACTTAAAGTCAAAAATTCTTCTGAATATTGCAAATATTCCCCAGAATCTGAAGCAGAGAGTCTAACAAAAAAGTTAAACAGCAAGGTTACCAAAGAAGCAGCTTTAGTACCAGGGATGAAAATCCTGCCTCAAACCAAATCCATATCCTTTTCCCCAGCTTGAAGAAGGCAGATAAACAGCGGTGGTTAGGCTGGACATGCACGTGCTGCTTGGCTATGACTAATTTATTGTCAAGGCCACCAGAAAAGGTGTGGCAGATTAATTTTGGGGAAGGTTATTCCATTCTTGGCAAATCAGGACTGGATGTATTTGGAAAACCTTAGAGACTCAGACTTCTTGTCACTATCCTAAACTGATCTTGTGTTTTAGTCTTAGTCCCACATACACTTAGAAAACCCAGAGGTGCTAAAGCCCTGCTAGAGAAGACAGCTTAGGTCATGCTTATAGACTGTAGACTACATCCTGGACTGTGCTGAAAATACCTATGGCAGCAGAGTTCAACAACATCTCCCAGTGGTAAGAAAAAGAGTATTTCCTTCCTGGATCACCAATTCTGTAACCTTTCCCATGTATAATGTTTGTAAGCCCAGGAGAAGCAGGAAGCTGACAGATCAACAGAAGGCAGCAAAAATGGAAAAAAAATCTCAGTTAGTACTTCCTCCATGGAATCCTTTGGAAATCATACAGCCTGATCTGGAACAAAGGGCCCAAGCTTCCCACCACCCACAACTGCAACAAACTCTTCAGAAAGCAATGCATCACTTGTCTTAGATACCCACAGATGTTACTGTTCAAAGTTTTGAGATTCTCAAATCACTTTAGAGAGGTAGTGCTCTGGAAAGAAATACCACTACGTCAAAGCACCAGGCTTGCTGGCGACCTCCAAATCCTGTTATCTGGTATTGTGAAGGTCCAGCCATGCATGTAAGTTATATGACAGCATTTTGAAAGCTTCCATAGGAGTGATGTACAAGTCACCAAGCCTTAAAACTGAAAAATCCAGATTTGAGTGATTCTGCACTATAACATTCTAGAATAGATGTTCTGGTCAGTATACTTTCAGAGTTAGAACTTCTCAAATTAAGATCAGGTTTGATCCCCAAGCATGTAATAATTCGGTTATGTGCTGTCCATGTCACCTTCCAAGGATCAGAAACTTCCTGCAGTTCTATAGCGGTTTCAGAAAGTAAAAAAGGTTCTTTTCCTCTAAGATTCTGCAAATTGCAATGTGACAGTGGTCCTTCGCACTAAAAAGTTGAATATTTGTCTATTCTACATTTATAAAATAGTGTCAAAACCCTATGCTTATTGTTCATACCTAACATCTTACTAAAGGCACAGGTTTTTCAACCAGAGGATTGTAATAGCAAAAAATAACTCATACTTGGGAAATTATATCCATTGCATGAAAAATTAAGATGAAATGCAAAAAAGCAAAGGCTTTATACAACTAAGTACAAAAAATAAGTACCCAACAGCTGTGTGTGCCTTCAGTTTTCTGCTTGCCATTCCACTGATCAATATTTTTAATATTTACAAGTCTAATCCTATAGAAAACTATGAGAAGAGTATCTTTAAAGAAGGTGCAGGGCAGATAACCATCTGCAAATACCACACACAATTACATATATGTCATACTCACTTTTCCTTGTCT
This sequence comes from Brachypteracias leptosomus, assembly GCA_013401335.1. NCBI lineage: Eukaryota > Metazoa > Chordata > Aves > Coraciiformes > Brachypteraciidae > Brachypteracias > Brachypteracias leptosomus. Next base: position 40,799 of record VYZX01010477.1, read on the forward strand.
GACTTGTAGATCTGTGCAATATCCGGTACTAACGGATCATCTGGATTAGGATCACAAAGTAAGGAGCATATGGACAATAAAACTAAATAAAAGAGACACTAGATTAAACAAGTTAGTTTGCTTTATTTCTATAATCCTTTAATATATTCCAGTACACTGAAGGAGGATGGTGGAAGGGAGATTGGAAAGAGAATGCATGTTAGTATTAAGCTTTCATGTAGAGTTCTGCACAGAAATGTTTATACAGCATCATTTTTCTAGGTCCTAAGTAAACAACACCTGATACTAGCCCAGAAAACTTGGAAACCACAGACCTGAGCATTTTGTAACAATCTCTCCTATATTTTAACCTATGAACACTAAAACTACAGACTACATAGTTACCTACAAATATTTGAGCAAACGAAGCCCTTCCACCTACAATTATTTAATTAATATTGTTAATATTACACTGCCATGAAATACTCTGTGCATATCCTTCTCAACTTCTGTGCTGATCGTTATTATCTCCTTCATATGCACATTTCACTTCATTGGATATAAGGATGACTTCCATTTTGGGAAAACACTTCAGCATCATGTGCAGGTATTCCCTTACAACTCCATATTCATTGATGGAATTATGATGTTTGATTTTTCTAACATAATTCAGTCCATAATTTTCAGGAAATTTCTATTTTTATACTCATAATTAATATGAATACAAGAGTACACAGTTAATTCTAAACATATTGTGAAGGGGAATTTTATGCTACCATAAAAATCTGCTGTAGAATTGGATTTTTTTCTCCTTGCTTTGCCTTGTTACCAAAGAGCCTGAACAAACACCTATTTTCAGCTGTATTAAGTTCAACCACTTCATACTGTCATATTTCATTTCATGATGAATACATCAGTAATATTAGAAAAACAAGTTAGAATACTCAGTCACACCAATCAGAGGTGCTATCAGTGTGTTATAATCCTTCAATTCAGTAAAACAAGAACTGTAAAGGAGAAACTTCCATGAACCACTGAGCTGATTTCCAGGTTATCACAGACGTCACAGCAGAACACCTAAGACCAGCAAACTGTTCCGCATTATAACTGAAGGAACACTCAAGCAGTAAAGACACAGAAAATCACTACAGAGCTAAAAACAGTTTTCAGTTGTAAATGCCAACTGTTAAACTTGATGGAAGTGCTAACTTTTCATTTGCTAAATACCTTCTAAAGAACTATAAATGAGACAATTTTTGCTAAGCAATAAAAAAAACATCTCTATGGAAAGCTGACACCAACTACATGCAAGAGTAATTCATGTCGTCAGCAACTACCTCAGGAAACAGCATGAAAATTAGATTTTATTTAGCACAGAGCAATTTCCATTGGACAAAGACGAGCAATTTTTTCTTGCTTGTATGCCAAACGCAATGACATTGTTCTAAAAAAAGCTACATGCTTTAGAGAGTTCTCAAGCACATAAGCAAGATGTGATATTGTTTAACCTTTTGAGTCACATGAGACCTTTCTGTAATGTGACTAAGTGTGCCTAAGCCTTTCGAAGATGGGTGAGAAAAAACTACAATAGCACCTGCACTTGAAGTGGCTTTTGAAGTGACACAAAATGCCTATAACAGAAGAACTGCTCAACTGTAACCTCAATGTTTCAAAAATCTAGTATTCAACTTGAGAAAGTTTAACTACAGGACTGGAATATTTTAATAAATCTTGGACTGATAACTTCGAAGGCTGATACATTTTAAAATATTCATCTTAGAGGAATGCAAACCAGAACAATTTATCTCATTTTTAAATAAAGTGCAATTAAGACCTGAGCCCACACAAGGATGCTCAGGCAACCTAAAGAGCCCTCACTAAGCAGTCAGGTAAGCCCACACTCATCAGTATCAGGGTTACCCATTTCATTTTGAAGCTCTGCTCATCAGTTTCTTCTCAGTTCTGCATGCACAGTCAGCTATAATACAGAAGTTGAGTTTCAGGCTAATTGGACACTATCTTACCCAACTTGTTTTAGAACATTTCTTGGCCACACATAATACTTTATGTAACGTGACACTCCAAATAAACTGTGCAAGGCCTTGGATCATAACAAGAATTCCAATGGAATTTGCCACTTCTGTAATGTGCAGGATAAATGAGTTCCCAGGGTCACCCTTAGACAGTGCAGCGATACACCAAAAAGCTCCATGGCAGTGTATGGACTTTCATAAACATGTTAGCAAATCTGTGAGTTTACCTTTAGATACAGTCAGAGCTGGTGACCATTGCGATCTCAGGATATCAAGACAAATGCTCCCATTACTGTTTATGTTTGGGTGGTATATTTTTGTTGTAAAAGCAATCTGGAGTAAAAAAAATAAAGACCAATTAACATCAAATTATGTTTATTACATTTGGAATCCTTAATGTTGTCCCTTCAGTTCTAGTCACACCAGATCTGCCAACGCCATTTGTTGTACAGTCTTAACTGTTCATCTGCTATGATGTGGCCTTTCTGGTTTTAATTCCCAAAATTAAGGCTCAAAGACACAGAAACAAAGCTTTGATCAAAAAGACAGACATAAGTTTTGAGAGAAAGGGCTTACCTTTGGTGGTTTGAATGGATAGTCTGTTGGAAAGTGTACAGTGAGGAAAAATACTCCCCCTTGATATGCACTGTCAGGCTGGGGAAAAAACAAAACAAAACATGTTAATGTATTTCAGTTATTTTGGAGTTTCCCTTCTGAACAAAGATAACCTCCCAAAGCTGTCAGTGTCTTAAAAAAACCCAATTTTTTTTCCCCAGTATACAGCCCATGCTACGGGCTATGTACTGGGAAGGCACAGAGAGAACTGAACCCTCCCATTGGCCTGCAGAGCTACAGTAGAGCCAACCATGGCTACTACTGCAGTAGCCCAACATGGCTAATGAGTGCTGCCCTTCCTGGAGAAAGAAAGGGAGGGAGCAGTGTTTGACTGGTAGAGCGGATCCATCAGCTCCACTGCACCAAGGGGAATGCAAAACCCAGAGCAGGTCTTCCAAATCCTGTCTCCATGCAACACCACAGCTGCTCTGATCCTCCTCCATCCTTAAGCTACATATATACTTACCTTAAGAAGTGGTATCTCTTTGCAGATGCAAAGAGTAGGATTTTCCAACATAATTCAGTTGATCATGATGACATCAGGGAGTTTTAAAACACACAACATCTTTGTGACCTGTACAAATCTGTGAACATGCATTTTGTTAGAGAACATGTGCACAGGTTTACGTCCAGGTTGCACACAGTTAACAGATAAATAAATTTTGTTGCAGTCATCTGTCGAGGAAATCTTTCGTTTTTATTAATGAGAAAAGTGAGGGGAAAAGTCTGTGTTAAATGATAGAGAGCAGTGCTGCCATTTTGGATTAAGAGAAGCAGCAGCAAACCTCTCTCATTACCTGGTAAGTTTGAGTTCCTATGTTGCTGTTTTAATCTCAGCAAAGCTGTAGAAGATCAAGTTTTGAGGGTTTCTTATGGAAGCAAAGGCAGACTGTTTAAATAAAATGTTTACCTTGGAAATGAGCCAAAGGTACTGTTATAGAGATGAATGTAAGAGATTAAGTCAAACGGTCCACTAAGATATGTGGTCTTGCACACAAAATGCAGACAGTGTTGCAATGTAAGACAGGTTATATATAATGTTGCTAAGAAATCAGCATTAGGTAACATCAGAAGAGATTGCCACTGTACTTCCAATTAAGTTTGAACTGACTGCTTGCATGCATACTAAATGGATTTGTCAAAGTTAAAATAAGATGAAGACCAGACAAGTTCAGTGTCAGAGAGAAGGCAAAGTAAAGTCACACTGTTTTATAAGTAAAGTATCTAAAAAAATTGATGATGCCTATGGAAAGAAGAGGTTACCCTACTATTTCCACATATGGGAACTAAATTTCAAAGGTAAGCTTTAGTCTTCTGCTTCCCTCAGGCCATCAGGAAATATGTGTTTCCCTATTTCCTGATGTTATCAAGATAAAGGATTAATATCTGACAGTGTTCTTCTCTTCTGCCCCACCAGATAGGGCTGAGAAAGGTCAGCAAGATATGTTCATTCTTAACTAGAGAAATCTGAGCAACCTGAAGAAAAGAATATTTGCCACTACGGAATACTAAAGGTGAATTGCAAGCTAGAAGAAAAAGTGGAATTTAAGTCAGGAGTTGTGCTAGTAGTTCCCTTACTCAGGTCATCACCCTCGTTCAGGACAGACATTACTGCTGGCAATCAGCAGAGAAGCTTTTGTTAACTCTTAACTTTGTTGTTTTGTCATTCACCTTTAAGCAGTGCAGAAGGGCAAGGGTCAGAATGACTTCTTAATGTGAAAGAAGACAGTTGTTAAAGAAAAATAGCAAAAGTATTAGTATCCTACAAAACAACTTTCCACAATCCCTTCAGCTGCTGCTGGGGCCATTGACAAGTTGGACAACAGGCTCAAAATTAGTAACTGATCTTTCACTGCTTCAGAGCAGCTGTGCTGAAAATGCAGAAAGTCTCAAAGGAGACAATCCCATTTTCCTCCACCACATCATGCTGCATCTGAATGGATTAAGTATGGTCTCAAAATTTCAGCTTGCACAGTAATTCATTTCAGCATCTGAACCAGAGACTTCTTTCCAAATTACTAAATCCAAAAGAAAAGCATCAGGAATACAAACTCCTTACCATTCTATTAATAAACACTCCTTCCCTCAGGTCATGTTGCTCTATTTTTTTGCTAAAATTCTTTTCAGTTTTCTGTTAAATCTTTATATTCTTAAGCTTTATTGTCCTTTCTCATGTTCCATGACAAGAGTCATAAATGGGGTCTTTAGGGACCCTCCCTCGACCCAAGGAAAGCAGGCCTTTCACACAGAAATCAAAAGCACCCTCAATTGCTGGTCTCCGGTTTACAAAAGCCACCTGGTTTTGCCAGAGCCACATCACAGACACTAAATAAGTTCTACCTAGAAGCCCCCACTCACCCTGTGCAGTCCATTCTTGGTTACAGTCACCAACTTTAACATTGGATTACACCCACTCTTCCTCCTTTGGGCTGGATGAACCTTCCAGAATTTAAATGATCATCTTTGAAAAGCAAGCTTTTCACTTTGCAGCCCACATGACCAATTCCAACATTGTTGTTGGCCAGTTAGGCACCCCTAGCTTCATGAAGAGGGTCAGTTACAGAAAGAAACTAGTACCAGTCTACTCAGAACAACAGTCCTACCCTAAATGTTTCTTCTATACACAGCACAGCTGAATTCAACTGTCAAGTTTACAGAAACCCAAATAAACCCTTCCAAAGCAAAAAAGGGCAACAAGATCTACTTGCTAAGAGGCATAAATTGTATACTTACAGGTCCCATAATTGTTGCTTGCCAATGAAACACTGAAAGTCAAAAAGATACAACAATTAGAGATTTATTTGGTTACTAAAAAGCTTGGGAAAAGGTCAATTGTGACAATGTACAATGAAGAGCTCACAGTCATCTCCAACGGGTCCAGCAGAACAGTGGGCTGGTGGGTCTCGCTGCAGATCACTTAGTTCCTGTAAGAAACACAAATAATTGAAAGACATGAAAATACACACTACACAGCAGCATCATTTCAATACTGAGAACACAAACGGATTTTATTTAAGAGACTCATAGTATTTTTAAGCAAATCAACACTTGAAATATCCACTGATACTGAAGTGGGGATTTTTGCCATATATGTCTGCAGCTAAATCAAACATTGTGCTATGAATTAATATCTGAAAGTATTTAAAAATTATAGCCAAGTTCATAATACACTGGGTATACTGAAGTAGACAAAAAAAGAAGAAAATTAAGAGTTTCTGAATTTGTTTTTAAACTCACCATTTAATTTAGTGTGCTAATCTGTTCATTTTGCTTTTGACTTTAGAAAAGCTTCTTGTATTGGCCTAATCAAGGTACACTAGCTGAGTTAAACTAGCCTGTAAAATGCTTGCAGTCTGCCTAGAGATGATACATGATATATGGACAGAAAGGTTCCTAAGTAAACTAGAAAATAAAGGAAAAATATCAGCTCTACACCTTATTTAACATACCTTGATTTAATTCCCTGCATGCTTTTTTCTTTCCAAGATGACTATTAAAAACGCTCCCAAGAAAGTTGAAATTTAAGAGAAGCATTCAGAGAAGCTTTTGCAGGTCAGCTGATTTATTTTGCTTACAGAAGTCCACACAGCACTGAATAATTTAAAATTATTTAATTACACAAAACCAGCTCAGCTTTTCATCTGATTTATCATCACTGTATCAAACACAAAACAAGCCAGGTATCAATGTTGGTTTATTTTCCTTGTTTAATTCAATATATGATTTTCAATGTCTGAAATTCTACTGTACTAATAACAAAACTTTTTCCAATTCTAAGCTGATAGGAACTGTGCTGCATTGAGTTTCACAATTATGTGTAAATACTTCCATTGAAATAAGCCAAAAGATGTATGCTAAATGAACCACCATTGGTAAGTCACTTAAGTAATTACCCAAAACATACACGTAAGTCAACAATAGACATATGAAGGTCTGCAAGTATGTCCTTGAGATTAGCTTAAGAAGTAACAGTGTAAACATTTCTACTCAAAAATCATTAGTCAAGAAAGCTACTTCCAAAATCATGGTTTAAATGGAACAAAGTAACTGAGGTGTAGAATTTGTGTATGTAGTGTGATCATAGAATTGTCAGGATTGGAAGGGACCTTAAAGATCATCTAGTTCCAACCCCGCTGCCATGGGCAGGGACACCTCCCACTAGATGAGGTTGCTCAGAGCCCCATCCAGCCTGGCCTTAAAAATTTCCAGGGATGGGGCTTCCACCACCTCTCTGGGCAACCTGTGAGAGTGTCTTCTCCTGGGGAAGAACTTCTTCCTAATGTCTAATCTGAATCTGCTCACCTCTAGTTTTGACCCATTCCTCCTAGTCCTACCACTACCCAACATCCTAAAAAGTCCCTCCACAACTTTCTTGTAGGCCCCCTTAAGACACTGGAAGGCCACAGTAAGTTTCTCCTTGGAGCCTTCTCTTCCCAGACTGAACAACCCCAACTCTCTCAGTCTGTCTTCACAGGAGAGGTGCTCCAGCCCTCTGATCATCTTTGTGGCCCTTCTCTGGACACATTCCAGTATGTCCATATCTTTCTTGTAATCAGACCTTATGTACAATGTGGCGGGTTAAACCTCTGCACTTCTCAACTGCTGTGATTTATTTTTCCATTTATGCCATGCAGTAAACATTTCAACTCTCACTACTCTTTTCAAGGGACCCAATTTACCATGGGACTGGCACCTAAATTCAGGCACCCTTCTTACAGGCCCACTCTTGGCCCTGAACTCAAAGAAAGGCACTGCAACATAATTAACTGGCTGAAATGTTACTTGTGAAGTTCTTTCATTTCCTGAAATATCTCAGGTTGCCAAATAGTGTTACCTGTCTCCCCTTACTCTGTTGGTGGTATTGTACACTGGTCCAGAAACAACACTCCAGGCTAGACTCTAACCAATAAAGGCAATAGCAAACCCCTTTCAAAGCGTAATTCCCTTTTTAATCAGAGGATTCAGATTTCACTAAGGGAGTGACACAGAGAACCAGGATTCCATGCAAGGCCAAGTCATTGCCACTACATGAAGGAAGTCAACAAGTCTCAGGTTTCCAGGAGTCACAAGGGTTGTAACAAGCTTTATCAGCAGCAGAGCTCTTACAGTCACCGTCTACTCTAATCTGCAACTCAAGATCTAGCCCAACAAGAGAAGATTAAGTCTTGTACACATACTAAAAAAAAAGCCAGCTACAGGAGACTGTTTGCTAAAACAGAGAACTCCAGGCCTAAAAATGACACCTATTGTAGCAGTCATGGCTGACAAATTAAAGGCAACACTGGGAAAAAATGTTGCTTAAACTCTTCAGAAAGTCTCTAAAATACTTGCAAACATTCCCTTTTATGTATGCAAGCTGCCAAGCAAGCACTTAATTTCCAAGTTGCAAGTCTGTAACAGCATTCTTGTTTGCTGGATGCTTTCCTCAAGATCATTACATACCCCAAAACCACACAAATTGGGTTTTCTTTCAGATGTACACATGTACTTCAGAATTGACAGGAACTAAGGTAGGCTCCTCTGGTATACACTTCCAATTTGTTCAGGCTAAAGGCACTGAAATCTGTACATGATAAAAAAACAAACTACATTTTTAATCATACCTTGACAAGACTCAGAGATATCAACTCCTGTTACTAATAATTCCCTAATAATGATGAAGAAAATACTCTTCAACTGACTTCACTAGATGAGAGCAATGAGATACATTCAGAGAGCTCCTGTAGCTAGGAAACAAAGCCAAAGCAAAGTTCAAAATCATAATAGGTCAGATTCAAGCCATATTTTCCAAACCTAAGAAATAACATACTGAAGCTAAGATGGTTTAAAAATATAAATAGAAACACAATCAAATGGTAAATTGAAATTGAGAGTGTTAACATTTTGAGGCTTTACATACAGAAGGCTCAGATCAAGCTGTGAAAACCAAATAGCTATTCAGCTTTATATTTTTAATTATGCTGTTTAAGTTCATATTCAAAGCAAAATTATCTGGACAGCTGTAAGATTTAGGCTTCAAGCTTTCCTGCATCTTTTGAAACGTTGTAAGGAGACAAAGTCAGAATGATCCTGGGTCAGACTGACTTGCCAGTGCCCAGAACTGAACACTGCAGAACAGTTGTGGTGATTCTCTAGAGTAAGCAGATGTAGAAAAACTGCTTCATGACTTTACATATTCACAAAAGAATGAGAAGTTGAATACAAGAATTCTGTAGACAAAGCCAAAAAGATGCTCTCCACAAGAAGCCCTAAACCTTGCTTTGTCAAGGGACGAAACTGAAGAGTTAAAGTACACTGTGCTGAAACCTCAGCAAGAGGTGCAAGAGAACCACAGGTAAAGCATAATGCTGTCAACACTAAAGATTTCCTTGCAATTTTAAAGTTAATTGGTTCTATCAGCTTTGTCAATGTTTTATGGATTGTCACCACACAGCTGCATGATGCAGGTCTGCTACTTCAAGGCCTTGTCTACACCAGTATTTTTAGTCACTGGTAGAGAAAATGTTTGTACAAGACTTCGATGCACATAGGCTAACAAACAGGATTTATAACTCAAACCAGTGCAGATTGAGTTTCCAAAGAGAAAGTCAACACTACAAATTACTGTGTACACCAATGCAATATTTTCTATGAGAATGCACAAAACCAAAATTTTGTCTGCAAGAGACACAAACAGAAGTATCAGTTATTTCCAACACCAGTGAATGTCACAGCATAAAAGCATCTATCAAGAGCTCCAACACATGCCACACTATCCCAGTACAGCCAGGATAAACTTGTACAGAGGAAACAGCTAAGCTGGGGACAGTGGTAGGACTAAATCTTCTAATCCGCTCAAACACAGAAAATATTACAGAATAGAATAGAATACTGTTAATTCTCTAATGGGTTGCAATAAATGGGTGATACAGCAAACTATTTCTCCTATTTGTAACTAGAGAACAGCAGCAGAACACAATAGTAAACAGGATCCATGACTGGGATAATAAAGGAATATTAGCATAATACTACAAATGCTAAACAACAGTCACTGGAGATGGACACAGCAAAGCCTCCCAATTATCACCTTTCTGTAATATTCACACACAGTGAAACAGCTCTGTGGGTAGCATGAAACAAAAATTTTAAAGTTTAACAGATGTAAAACAAACTGTGGTAAGCTATAAATGCTGGAAATATTTCTGAATGTGCAGACTAGTACTTGATGTTGAAGTATAATACAGGATACATTTCATTAAAGTATAAAGTTGGTGAAGGCTGGAAGGCCAGTTTAACCCTTACATGCTCCATTAGCAGTCAGGCTTCTCTCCTAAAAAGCTACTGAAACAAGATTTTAAAGGGTACTTTGATAATGAGACAAATATTCTCAGCATAGCACTCATGGACACTCAATGGCTACAAGCATGAGTAGTGACCAAAAAAAGCCTTGAAAATGTCTCCTTTTTTCAGTTAAAAAAAAGTTAGAAAAAAAAGACTGCAGACTCTCAGAAGACCAAAATAAACTGCAGACAGCATCACTAAAAGCTATTTTAATTCTCTAAGTGACACAAAACCACAACCAAAGCTCTTTTCCACACCTTATTTCAAATACGGGGTTTGTATTTGCTGGTGATGTTCCTCATTTCTTGCACAAAATGCACTGGAGACCACAGACTCACTTCCTACCAACTCCATGCACCCACTGCTGCTGTTACATTATTAATGCTGTTTGGAACCATCTGTCAAAAAAAATCCAGTGATTACACTTGGAATGGTCAAAGGATTCTCTGTTCTTCACAAACACGGTAAATGTAAAGCAAATATTTATCATAACGTTTCTCAATACAAAGGTCAGCCTTAGTGATGAAGTATACATTCTATTTTTGTATGTTATTTTAATGTAAAAAAAAAGTGATATCATATCTGATGTTTTGAAAGTGAATTAAAACATTTTATATTATGGATCTGAAAAAACAAGTTTCCTCAGTATGTTTATTACCATCCAAAGACAGTATGTGACTCAATAGTTGAAAGTCAAAACCTAAACCACAAATATTGCTAAAATTTTATTTACTTTTTACTTAAGCCAATTTACAGTAACAAAAGCTATTTTCAACATAAATATTCAAGGGCACGTGTCCTCAGTCTACACACATATGAAACATATACTGAAAAAATCAGACATATAGCTCTTTGACACATCTAAATGTTTGAATGCTTCTTTTCTTACTGAGTTGTAGAGGAAAAACAATGAAGTATTATGCATCAAGAAAAAACAACAGCTATTTTAAAACCAGACTTCAAATGTGTCTCTTCTAACTCGCTTCAAAATCTCTTCTAGAATCTAAGTCCAATTTTTTTTTATGCCTCTAACAGTAAAAACTGAGTTTGTACGTATTTCAAAATGGCCTGAGCCATTAACAAGCACAACATCAACCCCTCATTAACACTAGAGTGTCCAGAAGTACAGGATTTATGATGAAAACAATCTCCTCGGCTACAATACCAAACTAATGGGACAGCAGATTCAAAATTAGATACATAAGCAAAAAATTCAGAACAGGAATCTCAGAAAAATAGTTCTGCCTAGGACGGATGGGCAGAACTGACCCACACACTAACTTGCATAACCTGACAACCTGAATTATTTTCTGCCTTGCACAAAAGCCCTGATGTCTCAACTTCCAGAAGTGGTAACAACAAAGGCTTCCCCTATATATTGCACAATATCCCCCCCTCTCCCCTCCAACTAAAGCTACATTCTTTCTTTTCAGCATTTACAACATCTGGAATTTACAATACCCACAAAAACATGCATGTTATTCTTCCATTGGTGCATCATGAGCTAGGGAGATATAACCGCTGCTCCAAGGAACATCTACATCACACTGAGCACAGCCTGAAGTTTTTGACAGCACAGAAGCACAGTGCCTCTCTTTCACGCAATGGCAAACCAAAGCGCTGACAAGGTAAATTAACAAAGGGTCCTCTGCTTAAGATAAGAATCCCCCATCCTTGTGAGATTCTCTGAGGAGCTCCTCAAGGCTGATGAACAAAAGATGGGATGCAATGACACAGATCACAATGGTAATACTATTTAGAAATTGGAATCCCAACCGGTATGAGACAAAAAGACGCTTATTAACATTTCTACGTGTTACAGCTTTGCTTCCTCTGTAGGTGTTACCATTCTGAACACACAAATTACCAAAATTACTGTGAACAAACACTCAAGCTTGCCACCAAAATCCCTTTGCTATGTGAAAGTACAATTTGAATCACCCTAAAACCACCCAAGCTTAATTTCAGACAGTATGTCTAGACTGACAAGCTCCCAAGTAATACCATTTTGTTTTCTGACAGCATTTTGTTCTCCACAGTGCTCCTCTAGGCACTTTGTGAAACTATGAAGTCCTTGCGGCATTTCCTCTACTCCAGATCTTATCCCTTCCTACCCTTGAGATACTACATAGCTCTCAACCCTTACAGCCAGTCTGAAACATCAGTTAGATAGGATAAACACACCATCAAACATACTTAATCTAGAATTAAACTTCCAGTTTTGTAATTTTCAGGAAAGCTCTACATATCACAGTGACATCCAGAGAGTTTATATCTTTTCAAACTTCTTCCCTTTGTTTTAAGTTTCCATTTGAAACAACTATTTCCTTGCCACTTTCCTCTTCTACAGCTCTGGAAGCAGGCTGTTGGCCAAACTGCTCCAGAATTGTTTTTATCTTACCCTGGAAAAGTAGCAAAGAGTGATGAGGGTATTTAATAAACAAAGAAAACCAGCAATAGTAATTTCTGCAGCAAACTAGAAGCAAGAGGAAACTAGTGTGAATCTCATCTCAAATCTTCTGGTAGATCCTTCCCCAGTATTTCACATTTTGGATATAAGATATTGCATAATCAAGAAATTTATACTACCTTGAAGTCAGCATCCTGGTAAGCATTTCTTTATTGTCCAGGTGTAGAAATAGCATTTAATAAGGCTACAGGATAAAAGATATTCTTTCATATATAGTCTACCCATAATTTCATATCTATTGAACACAAAGTTTTTAAATACCACACTAAAGAAAACTGTGGGTTTCCAATATGTATGGAAGTCTTAGAGCACAAATAAAAGATACACAGGGAATGTGATAGGAAAGAACACAGAACAATCCCGTTCTAGCAGGACTTCACTGGGAAGGCCAAAAGCTACCATTCAATCTCAAAAGTACCAGAAGACTACAAGACTTTCCACTTTTTCTTTGTCTGTTCACCTTAGCAGAATAAAATTGAGCAGGAAGAGGAAAGAGAAAGTACTCAGAATGATCCTTTTCTTATAAACACAAAGGTAAGGAGATGTTCAAGAAAAGGTGGGACATTAAAAAGGCAACAAAAGGCAAAGTATTCCCATAATACATAGAAGCATGACAGAATTATTACTAGAGAAAAATAATTGTAATTATTAATATCTGATATAAGGTTCAACCACAACATTTAAAACAAGTATGTGATATGAAATAATAAAAATCTCCCTTAATTGCACTACATATAAAGTCATAATGAGATTGGTAGCATGAGACATGACCATTGACTTCTGGTAGAAATCCATCCAAATAACTTCCTACCTATTGCAGGGTATCCCAAATCTGCTTGCTGCAGGGTACTGGTCATTATAGAGTTCTCTTTCTGTAGTACCAACGTTTTCCAACAGCAAAAGGGAGTCCAGAACAAGAAATTACAACACAGTCACAGAACCAGGACAACACAAATGCCAACTAAACATGGCGCATCAAGAGCAACAAAATAACACGTATTCTATAATACAGCCAATGCACTTATATTAACTCAACTTCTCCATTTACCACCCATAATACCTTTTTTTTCCTGTCTACATGTACAACGACCAGTTAGGTCTTGCTAAACAAAAGGAATTTAGTTGTTTACTCCACAATTAAAACATAGCCACTTACAAATATTATTTGAAAACTCTACAACTGGGATACATTCAAAGGTCATGCCAAGTACTGGGCTGACAGCGCTTCCTAATGTGGAAAAAAAGCTTAGGCGCAGGGCTAACCAAGCTGTGCACATCAGGAGCGCGGTATTTTGGCAACAGAGATCTTAGTTACACCTCTACTAAAGATAACCCGCTAACACCACGTCGCCTTTCACCCACTACTTCACAAGCACACGGCCATGCCCTCGGGAAATCCCTCAGATGTTTTATTAACGGCAATTAGAAGCCCTGACTCGGGGCAGGGTCCCTTAAGGCGGCGAAGTGACCCGGCACCGTGGGGAGACCCACAAGAGCTACCCTTCTCTCCACCTCGCCCCGAACCCATGGCCCCTGAGGCGGCCCCGCGGGACAGGCGCCAGCAAGAGAGGGCATGACCCAGGGACGACAGCAGGACGGGCCCAAAGCTGAGACAACGCGGGGCAACGCGGCCCAGCCCGCCGTCGCCACTCCCAGAGGGGATGAGGGGAACCCTTCCCGTCCCACTCCCGCGGCTCGGCCTCACTCACTTTCTGTATCCGCTTCAGCGCCATGGGAGACGGAGGCGGGAGACGGAGGCGGGCGGCGGCAGCGGGGAGCACGGCCGGGGGGGCGGAGCGGGCGGCTAACAGCATCCGCGCGCGCCGCGCAGACGGAGGGATCGGAAAAGGGAGGGGCACAGGAAGGGGGACAAGGCACACTGCGCGCTCGCCGAGGTCTTTTGTGTGTCCACCTGCGCGTGCGCAGATTCCCCCGTCCCCCGCGGCTCGCGCGGCACGCCGGGAAGCGCAGTCCGTGGGGAGCGCGGCCGCGCTACTGTGCCCTGGCGGCCGGGAGGCTGCAACGCCCGCGACACTGAAACGTCGTCTTGTGTTTAAGCCGGCACTTAAAATTTACTGCGATTTGTGAGCGGACTTTGCTTCGATTCGTCCTCGGCCCCCGGGAATCCCGTGGGTGACTGGAAAGCTAAAGCGCAGCTAGGCTTCAAATTGAAGGTCACGTCCTTTGCAGGCTGAAGAAGAGGAAACTAAATGTGAGACCTACCAGCTTCAGTCTCAGCACCTGCACATTACTAAAAGCTAGATGTAAGAGTCACGATGCTGTGCAAAAGGAACAAGAGAGCTGTGCTGGTTGAAAAGGCTGCTGAGTAGGTCCCAGGCTAGCAAGTCCTTAATTGCAAAATCCTAGCATGTCGGGGGTAGGAAGTGACCTCTGGGGATCATCTTATCCAACCCCCGTGCTAAAGCAGGGTCACCCAGAGCAGGTTGCCCAGGATCGCGTCTGGGTGGGTTTGGAATCTCTCCAGAGAAAGAGACTCTACAACCTCTCTGGGCAACCTGGGCCACACAGCAAATAAGTTTTTCCTCCTGTTTAGATGGAAACTCCTGGGCTCTGGTTTGTGCCCGTTGCCCCTTGTCCTGTCACTGGCCACCACTGAAAAGTCTGGCCGTGTTGTCTTGACCCCTGCCCTTTAGCTATTGATAAGCACTGATCAGATCCCTTCTCAGTCTTCTCTTCTCCAGGCTCAACAGCCCCAGGTCTCTCAAACTTTTCTTGTCTTGGAGATGTTTCAGTAAATCAGGTGTAGGACTGTGGTAACACTAAGTCTCACGTCAGTACCTGAACTGGCGAGGTTTAAGGCTGCTATTGCTCAGAGGATATCCCTCTTTAGTTCATCTCTCCACAACTACCCAGGCAAAAGCTCATATAACAGTATATTCTAAGCAGTTCACACAGTCCTGGTAACTCAAGCCACTAAATCACATTACTAGCAGAGGAAAACCTGAAGGCCGCGACAAACCCGTCTCTCCTCAGGACACACAGTGACGCCCGCCACCCATATTACACTTGTAGAGGCCTCAGAGCCCACTGTACCCTCACCGAGGGTCCTGAGCCGGACGACCGGCCTCCCTTCTCCGCGGTGCGATTCAGCACCATCTTTAGCCACCCTCATCGGCGGCAACCCCACCCCAGGTGTCCTTTTTAAATTTTTTTGGCTTTTTTTTTTTTTTTTTGGCTGGGGCCCTTTAAGAGGCGGAGGTGTGAGGGAGCCCCACGCTGCCGTTTTGGAGCGGTATGTGCGCGTTGAGCTGCGCGTGCCCTCTGCGTGCGTCGGCGGCGGGAGCGATGGGGCTGGGGCTCAACAGCGCCGTGCGGGGTAGGGGCGCGCGGGGCGGCAGCGGTGGGGGGCGCGTGCAGCGCGCGGGGAGCGGGAGCTGGGGAGGAGGGGAAGGGGGGGACGGGCGGCGTTTCGCGCCCCTGCTGGGCCCCAGGGGACAAAATGGCGGAGTGGCCACCCCCTCCCCCGTGAGGACGCGGGTGTGCCCATGGCGGGTCCGATACGCGCACAAATAAACCCATCTCCGGCTCTGTAACCGGGCAGGGAGGGTGAGTGTCGGCGCGACCCGAAGGACGCCCTCTCCCCCCCTGCTCAGCCGGCCCGGAGGGTGTCGAGCTCCGCCCTAGGCCCTCGGAGCCGGGCCCGGTCACCCGCTGGTGTTTATCTGTGATGGGGGACAGCCCGTTGCAGGCAACGCTGTTTTATTTCTGCCTTTCCCTTTGCGACTTTGCCGTAGGGCTTTGCCTTTGTTCAGGCCCCATCCTCTATGTGAAGCCGCCGAGCGTAAATTTCACGAAAACCTGTGAATTTGTGGAGCTTTAACTTGTTCTCAAAGCCCGGCGTTGTACTGTAGGGACAACGGTTATCCTTGGGCTGTGTCATGGTTGACCTCAACCACGCCTGAAACAGCGTTGTGTGTTTTAAATGCTGCTGGGCAATCGGTCGGGACGAAGGGGTTGTGAGGGATGGAAGACAGAATGGAGAACTGAATTAACCGATTTTCTCGGGAAAATGAGCTTCATCCACGTGGCTGTAGTTTCCAGTTGCAAAGCTGCTCATGGTTTATGTCCCTATGTAAGTGGGCTTGTTCCAGATAGATTTTTTTGGGGGGTACGCTGCTAGTACAGGGGATGTTGGCATTATTATAGTCTAAAATGGGTTAGAGTGGTGGAAGGTTGGAGCTTATTAAAATAAGTGAACCAAGGATGACTTTGTAATAGCTTGTAGCCAGCTTGCATTCCCAAGTGTAGTTTACTGTCGTCTATAAGCTTGCAAGAATTAGAATGGATCCTATATGCTAAAAAATGAGAGGAAAACCTAGTTTGTGGGGGAGGGAGAAGAACACGGTCCTAATCAAAGAGAAAATGCTCTTTATCTCAGGAGAGCAGGGGAACAGCTGAACAGAGCAGTTTGGAGGGTGCTTTGTTTAGGAGCAGGCACTGGCATATGGTTAATGTGATTTCTGTCAAGATTAAACTTGATCAGTGACTGGCAGGTCACAGCTCTTTTTTCAGCTTGTATGTGTCTCAGGCTGGTGAATTTTGGAAATCATACTAATGCTTTATTCCCTGCTGAAAACTAGACACCAGAAATTTACCATACTTTTGTGGGATTTAATTCCTGGTAGCAAATGTAGAGTTAATGGCTTCTATGCATATTGGTGTGTGTATGTGCTGAAAGATTACCCTTTGGAAGGCAGTGAATAGTGCAAGTACTTTTTATTGTGAGTAATGTGGTTGTTTGCACGTGTGACCTCACACTGGCCACAGATCTGATCATGGTGACTTGTCTTTTGCTTGCTTAGGACCAGACACAACAATCTGTCTCCCTCAGGTGGAACTGAAATTAAACCTATCAGTCCTAATCCTGTTTCTTGTGGATGCTGTGAAGTGGTAGAAGTGACTTATCTGCTTGACTAGTTGTCTTTCTGTGCAGCTGGTTATCCTGGACTCACTCAGTGCTTACACAATGTCTGTTTCTCCAAGTGTGGTCTTTCTTTGGGGACAGTTACTACTGGTCTGTTATAAACAATTAATGGACAGAAACAACCTTTTCATTGGCACAGAAAGGAGGAGAAATGTGCTTGAAAACACTTCTGAAGGGAAAAAAAAGATTTTGATACCTGGAGTTATTAGGCTGTAGCTGACTTTGAAATAACATGAACATTTTTTAAGCAGCAGAGGTAACTTGAAAATGGCTTCTTAGAACTGCCTTGGACTAACTTTGTAGGGGTGCGACTATCACCCATGTTGTTGCCAGTTCCTGGAAAGTAAGTTGATATGCGTCATAAGGAGGATTGTGTACTCCCGGTAGGGCCAAGACCATCTTTAGTTTCTTCATGTGCTTGTCAGTGCAGATGGCAAATGTGTGTTCTTCATGCAGATAAAATCGGTCTGAGCTCTCTGGAAGATCCTGAAAGTACCTCTGTAGATCTGGAAACATCCAGAGTAATATTCTGAACGTTAGAGAGAGAGGAGAGGAGAAACTTTGTGATCCAAATCTCTTGTTCGTTAGGATACACCCAAAGAATATAGAAGAAAATAAATTCTCACCATTGGCTTGTTGTTCTCATCTTCTGATTTTTTTGTTTGTTTACTTCTGTGCTCTGCCTGCTCTCCTGGGATTGCATCCTTTGGACTTCTGTTTTCTTCTTTCCATCTCTTTTCCTTTCTCTGTGTGTTAATTTTTCTGCGGTTTTAGACATTTTAGAGAGGCCTGTAGTGGTATATAACATTGTGTTTTGGTGTTATATCAGAATTGGGATTTAATAATCACTCAAAAGCTACTCTTCATGTTTTTATTTTTAAACTAAATAAAAACCCTTGACCTTCTACATCAATGTCACTCTGTTAACAGAGTAATTCAAGTAATACATGCATGACCTTAAGAGTTTGGCAGCGAACTGTTGAATTGACACTGGAAGCCTGTTGAAAGAATCTAAAGCATTTTAAAACTTATGAAAAATGCTTTCCTTCCAGATGCAGTTTTAGGTTGACTTAGTTTGGAAGGTGAAATGAACTCCAAGCAAAAGCTCCTCCGAACCTGTTTGTGAAACAAAACAACAGTTGATGACAAAACTTACTGCCTCTGAAACACTGCAGCATGAGAGAGGGAGTCTAACAGTTAAATTCATGTAGCTTTCATAAATGTACATGATGTTTATTAAGGCAATGCTGAAATTTAAAGAATAGACTGTTTTAAATGTTTGAATTATGTGTATTATTGGTTGATATAATTTTCCACCCTCATAGAGCTCCAGAGAAGTGATGATAAAAACTAATGCAGTAAAAAAGACACTATGATCTATTACAAGAAAAAAGTATTAAGCTGTTTTTATGTATGCAGTCTGTTCACGTGTGTAATAGATGAATCTGACCCCCAGGAAAAGGAGAGGGTCACTAAAATACGATGACAATTTTAATTTATTTTTTTTAATGATCTCTGCTGAGATGGGTGTCCTATGCATGGTTATGTGGTAGGTGGCTTGAGAGATCTGGGTTAGCTGCAGATATGCAGAACACCTCTTCAGAATGTGCTGCAAAGCTTCTGATTTTTAGTACAGACCTTCCTGCTCACTCTGTGAGTTGTGGAAGTATTTTTATCACCAGAATCTTCCTCTGCTGGTTTGTTAAGCTGACCTGGACTTGTGGATAAGTGCAATAGATCAACCTCCTTAGGATGAAGCACCTTAAAGGGTGGTTGAGTTATAGTCTTCATTAAAGTCACTCTTTCCCTCTAGTTTACTTAAGGGAAATGATATGGTCTATCACTGTCCCCTCAGTTATGTTATTTAAAAACATTTGTTAAGATTTGATCCATTGGCAGCTTGGGCAACCCTTCCAACTGCTGCTTTTTGGCAGTCCCTCTGTTTTGACTGCTGCTGTTGTAGCTGCACTTGACATTTCATCACAAGTCATGTTAAATTTGTCATACTCAGCGTATCCCTGCACTCTCTGAGTACCTTCTTCCTGCTGCTCTGCTTGGGAAGACTTCTTCAAGTGAGGAGGGGAAAGGGTGTTGCAGACTTTCTGCTGTGGCTTTCCTTGGGAGAACCTGCTGCCTCTGATTTAAGTTGTGTCTGTCCTTCAGATTATTTTAGATTGTTTTGCTACATTAAAGCTGACTTTCATAGAATCCCTTCTTTAATTTCACTTCCTAACTTCTTTACCCTATTAAAATTAATGTGTTACTCTGGCTGGTTTGTAATGGGGAGATAAAGAGGTGAGAACTCGCTGGATGGATATAAAACACTGAATTCACAATATGGTGCCTGTGTTTTTTATTGTTTTAAGGAGTTTTGGAGCAGGGAAATGTGCTCTAAATTCCCTGATGTTCAAGATGATTTTTCTGTATCTTAACATCACCCTGTTGTTGCAGGGAGGGTTTGTCATTCATGGGCATCTTATCAATGCTTGTCAATATCCAAAGGACAAAGGTCAATGGGCACAAACTGGAATCCAGGAGGTTCCATCTGAACAGGAGGAAAACACTCTTGCCTGTGAGGGTGCCAGAGCTTGGCCCAGGCTGCCCAGAGAGGTTGTAGGGTCTCCTTCTCTGGAGAGATTCCAAGCCCACCTGGACACGATCCTGGGCAACCTCCCCTGGGTAACCCTGCTTTAGCAAGGGGGTTGGAAGAGATGATCTCCAGAGATCCCTTCCAACCTCTACCACCCTGTGATTTGCAGGGGAGGTCTCAGTGTATTTTGGTCTCTTCATTTACTAAGAAAATGAACTCTGAGGGATCACTGCATCTTTTGCTCCTTTAGTCAGACTCTAAAGGAGTGCCTGCCTTCCCTGAGCTTACAGGGCTGCAAATGTCTTACAGCTGTCTAATTCCACATATTACTACATCAAGACCCTTGTGGAACAGCATGGTGCATATGAGCTAACACATAGGAGGTTTTTTTAGCTGAGGAAGGGGCTTCTTAGGGATTTTAGGAAAGGCTGTGGGACAGGGGCAGAAAACCTTGATCCTTTCAGTGCAAGCTCACAGTGGAAGTAGAGCAAGTCAGTTGGCGGTGACAAATAGAAAGAACTAACAAAGACTTTTTGTTTCCTGTTAGCCTTTAACCTGGTTATGTCTCTTGCTCTAAAGATGCCACCTGACTTGGCATCTTCCAAATGTGATGCAGACATAGAAGGTCAAGATAGAAATTCCCAATCAGAGGCTGTTCCAATTTTCTTAAGTTGTGTAAATGTGCTAAAAGTTAAATTCCTGTTTGTCTGTGGAGTCAGCCAAACTCTGTATGTACATGTTACAAGTATGTGTGTGAGTGGAAGTGGCGGATAAAAAACAGAGTAAGCAGCCACCTGCTGCTCTGAGAGAAATGGCCGGGGCTCCTGCCACAACCAAAGTCCAGTCTGTTTTCCTGAGGCAGAGAGAAAACAATGGAGCCACAAAACCAGTAGGAAAACTCCTTGTAGAAAAGGAAATTGTACTGAGTGAGGCTGCAAGGATGTTACAGATAACTAGAGGGAGAAAAAGCGAGGATGAGAGGCAGTAGAAATAGGATTTTTTGTAACGGAAGTTATCTTTCAGGGAGTCAGGACCTAATCCAGTTAAAATAAATGCATGCCATTAATCCTAAATATAATATACACCACAGTAGGGATTTAATCTAAGCGTCTTTTGCTGCTGGTGATACTACAGCAAGTGATTTTGCTGTTGCCAGGCACCTCGTAACTTTTTTTAGTTAGAAGTTGCATTGTACTAAAAGCTTCTCAGTACTCACAGCTTGGGTGGATATTGCTTGGATTGTTGATGCTGAGTGTTCTTCTTCAGTGACTTCCCTGCAAATGAAACAAATGGGGTTTTGTTGCTACAGGGTGTACTTATGGCTGGTTTAATATGCTGAACTTGGAAATGCTCTACTATTGATGTTAGTATCAGAGGTTCCCAAATAAAAGCTTAAAAAAAACCCCCAAAACCCTGCCAGGATAATCCTCACTATTGTGTAGAAGGGACTGGGGTAAAGGAGAACTCTGATCAGTAGAAAGGAGTAGATGAACTAGGTGAGTGCTAAAAGAAATACTCTTCTAAAGTACTGTGTTACTACTACAGAACAAAAAGGTCTATTGGAAAGTACTGCCACAAGAATGAAGACACTTACTACTGAGTAGTTTTTTAATAGAATGTTGTGCTCAAAACCTGACAATCTTTTTCTTTTTATTCTAGGTGAATGGATTGCTGCCATCTCCTTAGCTGCTGGAGCAGCTGCTGTTGGGTATCTAGCTTACAAAAAATTTCTCTGTAAAGACAAATGCTGCAAAGCAATGGTGAATCCCCATATTCAGAAGGATAACCCCAAGGTGGTCCATGCATTTGATATGGAAGATCTGGGAGACAAGGCTGTGTACTGTCGTTGTTGGAGGTCTAAGAAGGTAGGAGAAGAATAAATGGTCCAGTTTCATTCACGTGCATGCGTCTTTCAACAGAACTATTTTCAAACCGCTTTATTTAAAGGAAACTAACTTCTTTTCACCTAAACTATTTTGCAATGAGATGTAGCAGTATTTTAGTCCATAAAACTATGTAGATTTATGCTGTCATTCAAAGTAAAGCCTGCAGGTAGGTAATCGTAAAGCAAAGCCAGTGAAATAATGGTGGTATACTTTGAGCCTCTGTTTTTGAGCAATTAAAAGTCTAGCCTAGGCACTGGTCCAGCCTACTTGCATAACAAGTTGGGTTGCCCCAGCTACCTGAAATTAGTGGTAAATGTGATACCTAAGCCTTTCAGTGACACTAAGATCAGATTTAAAGCTGAAGTAGAGAGGTATGACACTTGATGTAGCTGAGATCTGTATGATTTATCTGTAGTGATAGTTCTAGGATCTGTAACGAGAGAAAGTGAATTGTGTGAGTAGTCCAGTCCATTTACCACTGGCATGCAGTGGTAAAAGCTTGTTGTTTGGTTTTTTTTTAGAAGTCCAGGTGCTAATGTGGGGAGACTGAAATAATACAAACCATCAAAGCCAGATAACTGAGGCCAACAGCCTTGAAATCTAGCTCACCATCAATTAACCAAACACTGGACTTCTCAAGCCTTAGACACTGGTCTAAATGGGCCATGCTCTGCAATTTTCCAAGTGCTGTAGCCTTCTCCTGTTGTCATATCTGGCTTCATTACCTTGTGGGTGAAAATAACTTGGTGAGTTACACATTTGTAGCTGCATTTGGTTGAATGCTAAAACACTATTAAACAGCATCTTGACTTGATTTCTGTGCCCAGTTCTGGGCTCCCCAGTTCAAGAGGGACAAGGAACTGCTGGGGAGAGTTCAGTGGAGTCTACAAATATGTTGAGGGCACTGGAACATCCCTGTGACAAGGAAAGGCTGAGAGACCTGGGGCTGTTTAGCTGGAGAAGACTGAGAGGGGATCTTACCAATATCTAAAGGGTGGGGGGCAAGAGGATGGGGCTAGACTCTTTTTCAGTGGTGCCCAGCACCAGGACAAGGGACAACAGACACAAATTAGAACCCAGGAAGTTCCACCTGAACAGGAGGAAAAACTTCTTTACTTTGAGGGTGCCAGAGCCTGGCGCAGGCTGCCCAGAGAGGTTGTGGAGTCTCCACTGTGATTCTGCAATAGCCCTGTGGAGATGGGCCTGTCTGCTCTGTCTGGAGTGTGAACTGAAAAACAAAATTTCACCCCCAAGGGCTGCACTGTGGTCCATGGACTAAGTTATGTGTTGTAGGATTATACAACAGGAAAGTGTGTACATTTACGTGCAGTGCTGATGGCTGTACAGCATCCAGGTACCATGCGTGTGTATAGCAGCAGCATTGCTGCTAAATCTTTGTGGTAAGGCTCAACTGACAGCCAGAATCCAGCATTGGAAGCTGCTGTGAGGGCTATAGCTTCAGGAAAGATGATGAAGAGAAAGGCAGCTCTAAGTATATGCACTTTGTTTTAATACCTGAATTGGGGTTTACCTCAGGTTGAAATAATGTAGGCATCTCCTTCAGTGCTTCTGGGGAAAAAAAAACCCAAACAAAAAAACCCCAAGCAAACAAAAAAGTCTAACTTGAGACTTGGTGTATGTACTTTCTGCTTCCTACTCTGTTTTCTAAACAAATGGAAGGTAGTGACTGGTTTTAGTGATTGCATTGAAGCCTTTGCCAATATTCCTGCTATTGTTTGATACTATCTTTTTTGTGAGAAATAAACTCATGAAGTATGTTTTGGCATATTGAAGGGGTGTTGTCAGTTTAGGAACTACTGTACTGCCGAGTTAGGGCTCTGTAATAACACTGAAAGGAAGTAGATGGGACTACCTTATACCAAGTCCATTCTTAGAACTCTGACTTGAAAAGTCTTGTAAAGGCATTAAGGAGGTCAGTGGAAATTTTGAAGGCATTTATTTTCTTTTACTTATGCTTAATAATGACAGTTTTAATCAGCATGTTCTGCGTCAAAGAACAGAACAACAGACAGTTGTATGCAGAACAATAAAACAGTTGGACTAGCTCAGGGTGTTTTGGAGTAACTCTTCGAAGAGGAGCAGGATTGTTTTGAATGAGGTGTTTTTTTCTGAAAGGGTTTATTTATATCAAAGGCTTTTTTTTGTTTGTGTTGGCCAAAGTCTGAGGAATGCATATGTTTAATAAACTTATCTTCAGATAATTCTTTCTTTGGATGGAATTACCTTTTAAAGTAGGTGGTGAGTAGTTCTTTAAATGGCCCTTTCCTGTTCAGTGTTGTGCTCTGCAGGCACTTCATAACACTACTTGTCAAGTTTTGTGGAAAAAACGTGTTCAAGTTTATCAGTTCAGACACAAGAGTTTTGTCTTTAGACTAAGTACAGCTTGGTTTTAAGTTAGAACATTTGTTTTCTTACTCTTCTGCATTTTTAAGCATGTGAGCTGTGGGGGGGAATAAATGAATTTGCTTTCTTTTGCAACCTCTGTGTTTTCCAGAGAAGTATTAGTCCCCAGGCTGTGGGCTGAGGAATACTGCTGCAGAATGTCCGAAAAAATAGTGGTAGAGAATCTAAACCTGTTCAGCATCCAGGGAAATAAGCCAAGCTGTCCAGATGAGAGCACAGCTCCCTCAGGGTTTGAGCTTTGACTGCTATTGTTAGCCTGCTTTATCTTAATCAAGGATGAACATGTTGTGTCAGGCCCAGGATCCATCTGTTCAGTATCTGATCTTCAAGGTGACCAAGTGGATGCTCTGGAAGAATGTTGGTTTTTTTTCTGAAAAGCTTAAATCTAGTCCCAGCCTCTGGAAGCCAGTGGTTCTGACACCAACTGACCGATGGGATGAATTCAGAGCAGTTGGAATTGGTAGCTGTTAAAGATGTCTCAATGCTATCTGATGCCCATGAATCTTACCATTTTTGTCACTTGCAAACTGCAAATGATGATGTGCTGTAGCTGGACCTTGGGCTTGTGAGATGTTCATGTCTCACACTTCTGTGAAGACCAGTGGACTGTGGTGTTGCATGGCAAAACATCTGGCCCAGGAGCATCTGGGTTAGAAGCTGGTCAGTGTCCTATGAACATAAGTCCTTGTTTGCTCAGATTTTTCCTAAGTATCTGTCAGTACCTACTGAGTCACAAATGACTGATGTGGTGATAGAGTTCCTGCATGAATCAGTTACATGAGTATTCTCTGAATTTAGGGTTTCTTTTTCAGGAAATGTCACCTGCCATTTATAGTGTGGGTTTTGACATTCTGTAACTGTGGGTGGAAAAAAAAAATACCCACCTCACCTACCTTCTCCCTCTGCCCCAACACTAACCTACAGGGCATGTGGCTTCAGTTTTAGTTGGGAAATACTTTTGCAAGTATATTATCTATCTTGTTTTTGTGCAGTACTCTAAAATCTTTTATTCTGAGTCTGGGTGATAGAGCATTAAATTTTTTCAAGGGCTATGACTGAGGCATGAACACTGGGATCAGTGGAGTGTTGAAGACTGTTTGATTGTGACTGTATTGCAAAGAAATATTGTGAAGGCAAAAGCTGAGTAATGCTCAACTTCGATTCCAATTGCTTCTAAGCAACCAAAGTAGTAACTGAATGAAAAATACCAGGATGTAATTTCTGTGACTGTCTCCAGCGTTTCCTCTGCAGAGGAGGCACAGCCCTGAAAACACATCATTGAGAAGTGACAGGATCTAACCTCACTCTTGTTGCTTCCTAAAACCTCCTTTGGCTCTTCCATGTGAAAAGAGCTGCTCAGGAGCAGAATGGTTGTCCCTGGTGTGGGACCTGGGCAGTTACAGCTGTCTAAAGGAGTCCCCATGGGTCTTGCTCTGACCAGGCCTTTGATGGATAGCCATGTCAGTTGGAAGTGCAGTTTATTTTCACTAGCTGGTCAAAATCCTCATGTGCAAGGCAGCTTGCGCAAAGGGACCTTTGTGTCGATGAGATAAACTAGCTGTGTCAGGAGGTGGCAGAGGCACCTTGCCACTGTAGCTGTCTGGAGGCAGGACTAATGTGTAGGTCTCTCTTAAATAAGAGAGAGGCTAGCCAAACTGTCCTTTTCCTCATTGCATGCTACAAAAAACAAGGAAAAAAATTAAGGATCTTCTCCTGTTTCTCTCCCCCATCCCAATTATCTTCTCTAACCTCAACTCTGTTGCCCAGGAAAAAGGTGTGGGACAAGGTTGAGAGCAAGGTACTCCAGGTAGGTTACAGTTGAAGGTCAGCTCAGGCTGCATTTGCCTCATGCTGGCCTGGGGCAGGAACACCAGAGTGGAGTTAAGTTGCTACTTTTTCATAACAAGCTTCTCATCCACTCATGGCAAAACCAGTGTTCAACCAAAACTTGGGAGAACTAAGATGGCAGCACAGAAGTTGAGAAGACATTCTAACCGACTTTCAACCTAGGTTCTTACTTCTGACTCTGGATGTACTTCAGATGTGTTTATTCTTTCTTTTTTTCAGTTCCCGCTGTGTGATGGCTCTCACACAAAGCACAATGAGGAAACTGGTGACAACGTTGGGCCTCTGATCATCAAGCGGAAGGAGGCGTAGAGTGGACAGTAGAAGCTACAAAATGAATGTCTGAGAAATCCTCTGCACACTTGTAATTGGGGGGAAAACCACAAATTCTTTGTCATGTCACTGAAGACTTTCCAGTGTAGTATATACATCAGGCTTCAGCATGTGTATTTTCTCTGGTTCTTGTCTTGTTCTAATCACTACAATGCATAACTTACTAAACAGTCATGGTTGAAATTTTTTGTCCTGTAAAGTCTGTGTACCCTCTCATTGAGTATGAAACTAAAATGATGCACAGAATGTAATTCATCAGAAAATAGGTATTAAATTATTTTCAAATACGTGTATACTACTCTGAGGCTACTCAGTAGAATGTGTGTTCAAAAGGTAATCCTAAAATCCTGACAACGTTCTAAAGTCACAGGTCTGGATAGATTTCTATGTAAAAGGCAGCGGCAGGAAAGAAATCACAGTGCCAAAATGCAGCTTAAACTGTCTGATGCTGCTGCTTTTTTGCAGGTCTCACAGTTGGCCTGTTACACTACTGTTCTGTGTGGCTTCTGTAAAAGAACAAATTCAAAATTGTGAACTCTGAACAGACAATCCAAAAGGCTTACAGTGAGATGGGGCTAAAGGACAACTTTACCTTTGATTTTACAGCAGTGTTGAAACTTGACCCTACTACTATATGGTATCAAGAACACACTACCAGAAATGCAGACTTGTAGTTAGAGGAGGATTAGGAAGGTGGTCTCTGTGAGAGCTTTCTTAATAGACAAATGGAATGACTTGAAGCGTGATGAGGGGGTGGCAGCGTTGCCTTTGCTGCTAGAAAGTCTTAGTTGCACTTGCAGTCTCTAGCAGTGAAGCTGACTTCCCTACACTGCAGGATGCTTCTGTGGGGGAGGCTATGCTGATTTATTCCAGAAGTGAAAATAAAAGCTAAAACTCCACTCATCATTACTGCTGCCTTCATCACTGCTCTGGCTAGCTCCGGAGGACTCTGCCTGCTGCGGAGAGAGGAGGCACACCTTTCTTATAAGTGGCCTTAGGGTCTGTGTGTCTTAAATAACTCCTGCCTCCCTGGGCTAACCATTAATGAGGTTCAACTAATTTTACCAAAAGAACTGACATGGACAAGGAAAGGCTTTGGTGACAACTAGAAACAAGGGGGAAGGGAAGGATGAAACAAGGAGAGCTCTTACCCTCCTTTCGTATGTGCCATATTCACTTGTTTGGCACACTTGCATTAACGGCTGTCATGTTGGTTTCCTTAAATAGCTTTGATGTATTAACATGCAAATGACTACAAAGTAAAACCCAAAGAGTGGAGTGGCAGAGGGCAGTTTTGTACTGAACCAACTCCTTCAGTGTAATTGTCGCCTGTGTAGGATTGAGCTCTCAATGTCCTGGGACAGAGGGACTACCTCCAAGCTAGAATGGCCTTTTCAAGAAGCTGGTATTTTAACCTGGACCTTTCAGGATTCTTGGGCAGCAGATTGGGCAGTAGAGGTTTTATTTCAAATTTTTTTTTTTTAAGGGTGTGGTTGGTGCGATTGGTTAAGACTGAAGAAAATGTTTTATGTATTCTCAGTGTGAGACTTCCAGATGCTGAGGTCTTAGCAGACTGGTCTGAACTTTGGTAGTGGTGCAGAAAGTGGCACAGAGGTAGAGAAGGAGGGTTTGCAGGTGGAGAGCTATAGTAGGGGTAACTACTGTCTGTGAGAGGCCTCTACTTGTAAGAAGTTGCAGTCAAATACATTTAGTTGCTATCTTCCTGTCTTGACTGTAAAGGTACTTGATATTTTTACTTGCCTGATTACTGATGCATATGGAAAGTTGTTTTATTCTTAAAATATTAAACATGTTGCTTTTATCCAAAACAAAGTTATTTCTGTATTACTAGAATATGACACTGGATCTTTATTTTTGTCAAATACGTATTTGAGCTCATCTTTGTCTCGAGGCTGTAATGTCTGTGTTATCTCATGGGTGTGCTGTTTCTTATGAGGGAGAGTTACACTGAGTAGTGCTGCATGCCAGTGTAATCAAAAACCTGTGTCTGGGTTGGGTTTTCCTTCTGAGACCTCTTTTCCTGTTAACAGCAAAGCCTGTCTGCTCTTGAAGGAATAAAAGTTTAGGGAAAACTGCATTAATGTTCTGAGAGATGAAGTCCTGAAGTTTCAGATGAGTCTCCCGAGTCATACAACTATTTCCTGGAGATTGCCAATAAAACATTTCCTGGATTTCGGGCATCAGGGAAGTGGGCTCCATGAGAAGTTTTTGTTCAGGGAAGCAGAGAGGCAGGAGCTGAGTCTTCATTGATTTACATCCTGGTGAGTTTGTTTTGGAGAAGTGTCACATATATAAATGTTGGCACAAAGTGGTTAAACTTTATTTTGATGTATGTACAATTTACTGTACCCAAAGCTCCCATTGCTCAGGTATGTGAGCTATTTGATAATGAAAAGAGAGACTTGAATTTGACTAAACAAACTTTCCAGATGTCTTGATGAGAGCATCACAGAGAACACTTTATATTTTTTCCTTAGGATCCTAATAGGTTGTCATATTATGATGGTCTGAGTGCTTGCCTGCTCCAGTGTTTTCTGAAATCTCTGTTCTCTAGTGCTTTCTTCAATCTCTGGTTCATTAAATCTGTTCCAAACCATAAAGAAATTAATCTACAAATGTGTAATTTACACCTGTCATTGAAGCTCCTACATGAAAATGTTGTACAAATCCTTCCTGTTAAAGCAGTGAAGGATTCCTGTCCTGGAATTAAGCTGTATTTCTGTACTGCATTGTTGGTTTTCAACATGTAACTGTGTCAGGAAGGTGAACAAATTAAAGTACTGATTCTGCAGTAATTGAGTGTGACTCATCAAAACAGTCTGAATGTCAGATATTCCAGTGGTGGTAGAATCAGCATTCTTAAGGAGAAGATGACTGTAAGTTACAGGTAATTTCTGCACATTTAATTCCAGCACCATGAATTTAATGGCTAATTTCAAATGGTGAAGGTCAGCACTGTAGTCACACACGGGTCCACTAGGAGGAAACAGATGCTGGGCAATGGGGGCAATGCTGGTTTTAAGGGGTTTTTTTAATACATGTGTGTATTTATGTGTATTTCTTTTCAGCAGTGTTGCAGTCTGTCTGAGCACAGGCATCTAGAAGTGCTGCAGAAACACGTTTGGGACTAAGCAGCTTTTGTGTGCTTTGAAGCTAGTAGTTATCACCAGTTCCATGACAGCCAGCTGCAGAGCTGACTGCAGGCCCCACTAAAATTTTCACCATATTGGTGCAGTTTGGACAGTGTTCTGATGCTGTAAAAGTTACTTTGCACAGTTGCATAACAGTTGGACCAGGATTTTCCTCTTAAGTGTAATACAGCTAGATAAAGACATGGAAACGTGAGTCACTGCTGTATCACAGCCGCTCACTACAATAACGGAAGAACATTTTATAATGGCAGGAAGAATAAGAACATAGGCATGAAACTAAACATTGGCGTTGCAGAGGAACCTTCTTGTCAGCTGGCTCCTCTCTAGCCAGCCTGAGCATGGAATCTCTTACTAAATTTGGCTTTTGTTTCAACTCCTGAAGCTTCAAGGCTGACAAACCCCCTAATCCCTGGATGGATTATGCAGGAGAGCATGATCTCCCCATAACGCGTGGGCAAGGGGAATGCCCTGACACAGCTGCCAGCAGGCTGAGTTTATGAGAGCTCAGCATCTATTTCAGCCTGGTCAGAACATTTCATGTGAACCTGCTGAGAAGACCAAATGCCTTTTTCATTATCACTGGTAGACAAAAAACCTGGCAGTGTTGGATGGCTGCTCACCCAGTTGCTTTTTGCACCCAGGCTTGTTCTGCCCCGATTTTCCTGCATTGATGAGTGACTTCCCTGCACTTGGCATGAAAATTACCATTTTTCTAGAGCCATTGTTTAATTTAGGATGGGTACCAGGGGCTGCTACTTGGAGCTCTCTGCTCCGTGTTTTCTTCTGTAGTGGTGTGTCTGTGCTGCCTGCAGCACACAGTGCATTTCTCAGGCAGGACAATTTCCAGGCTGCCTAATGCTGAGGTTAATGTAGGGAGGAGCTGAATAAAAACTAAATAACATCAAAATAAATAAATAAAATGTGTGGAGGTAAACAAGAAGGGGTAAAAAGAAGAAACAAGGGGGCAGGTAGGAGGAGAGCATAAACTGGGAGAGAAGATATAACACCATATAACATTTCTAGGTGGTAGCAAAAACATGAATCAACGTAGAGAAAGCGACATGTTGCGTTTCATTATACCTCTTAATAGAGCAAAGCGTAAGAAGATGTACAAAGTGGCTGTTCATCAGCTTCTGGGACTAAGTGGTTCTGTTAGCCAAGAACTTGCTCCTTAGAGCTGAAGGGGTTATGTTCCTTGAGCAGACACCTGTTCCTGTGCTTTTTTTTCCTGAACTGTTTGTGAAATCCAGCAGTACTGGACAAAAAGAAACATAGGCTCATGTTGTGGGTCCCCGGTTGGCAGTCAAATATTCCTCCATGCCCACCTTTATGAACTGATTAATTAGATGTGCAATTACAATAAATAGAAGGAGTAGCTCCCAGAAGTCAGTAAAATCACAGTGGGTTTACATTACTGTAGCAAAGCAGAATTCAGTCTGCCTTCCTCATGTGTAGTTTGGACTGATAAGAAAGGATTTATTGTGGTTCTCAAGCAACTTGTGTTTGCTTCAATACATAGAAGTTAGATATGCCTCGCATAAGCACAGAGAGAACACTTCTGGGTTTTTTTTTCCTAGCTGAAGGCTGAACCACCCCTCCTCTCTGATTTGAAATTGCGCTGCCCTTAATCCGCTCTGCTCTGTGTCCTTTTTATCATGCAGGCTGCAGTTTTCTTTTGCTGTTTTTGAATGCACGGCACATTTATACAAAGCAAGTGCCTTCTGCTCTCTGACAGAAGCCTGTGCAGAAAAGAGGAGCTTCCTGAGTGTGCCAGAAATTACAGCTTTAATGTGTGAAGCATTCAAAATTCAGCACACTGCAAGGATCTGTTCAGTAGCTGGAATGTTTGTGCTGTTCAGTCAAGTCAGCTGGCAATAGAAACACAGCAAAATGAACAATAAGGTCACTGACTGCGTAACTTTTCTCAAATACTTTTCTGCAGCTGGCAAATATAACCATACATGGGTAAGATGTGGTCAAGATGCACTGTCTGTTCACTGCCAGGACTCTTGCTTGAGACTCGGGTACCAAAACAACGTTCAGAACTGACTTTCACTTCAGTAATTATTAAATTAGTTGCTCTTTTTTAGCAGTGTGATCTTACTCTTCCAATCTCATTTTTGGCTCAAACATCTGCATGGGTTAAATTACTTTTTAAGGACTGAAATTCTGTTGCTTTGCAAAGTCCAGGAGTAGAATACTCATTAATAGAAGAGATTTTTCTTAATGCCAGTTGGCAGTGGGTTTAGTCAATAAATTGGTGCTTGATCCTACTGCAGGTGGAGACAATACAAGTAGCCTCTAGGGAAAGACAAAGAGGCATTTTAAATAAACCTCTTGGCATGTTAATCGTCTTAAATCAAGTACCCAGGTTATCCTAAAGCATTAGGTTGTGACTGATAAAATGCCATCCTATGTTTGTAAAGCCTGAGCAACCCGCTGATAGAGATACAGAGCTGTATTGGAAAATCTTTGTTTAGAAGGACAAAGAAAGCAATCCTTAGCTACCTATTAGCCACTAGATCAGGAGATGGTAGTAATGACTTTGCTTTAATGCCTGTTTCAGAAAGAAGCACAACCTATCACTCAAGGATGTCAAAGCACACACAGCTCATTGCCATTTTCTAGGGTTGGAGGCAGCTAACACACGTTCCACCAATTTAGATCCTCCACAAATCATTGGTTTAATTCCATCTTCTGCACCAGTTAATGCATTGTTTCTATTCTCCATGAGACACCAGGCGTGGCCGCTCAATATGTGGCATGCTGAGGCTACACATAGCAGCAAAATGATGCCTTTTGTCTTTCTCTCAACACTATTCCTGATGTTGCCCAATGTTTTGTTGGCTTTTTCTGGCTGCAGATGTACACCAGGCTGATGATCTCAGGCTCCTGTCAACAGTGACTTCAAGATCTCTTTGCTGGGCCATGACAGCTGGTTCCAAGATCAGCATCAAAGAGCTTTGGTTTGGATTACTTTCCTCTATGTGTGTTACCTACATTTATCCACACTGAAGCTCCTATGCCAACATTGTACTTTTTGTTCATTTTTTTGCGATCCTGCAGGACTTCTTTGCCATCAGCGTGGCGTTTGACTGCCCTAATGAGGTCAGGAGCATCAACAGACCTGCAAACTTTGTGCACATTCCTTTCTGCAGGTCATGAATGAAGATGTTGAATAAAACTAGCAAACACCCACTGCTGCCTCCTTTCCATCATCAAAGCCCTTCCATTTGCTTCCCACTCCTTAACCTTCCGTCAGTCCAAAATGAACCTTTCCTCCAAATTCTGTGCTTAGTTTCTTCAATAATCACCAACAAAACAAATAAAAGCCAAGGATTCTGAGGAAGAAAGGAACTGTTAAAATGAGCTTCTCACCTTTATAGTCCTTGTAGCTTTCTAATAGAAAACAGACTTCTCAAAATTCACAGTTGTGGTTTTGGTTGCGGAAAAGGTGATCCAGAAAATAAACAACTGCCTCAAATTAACCTCACAATCATTTTTGGAATATACTGTATTATCTCCAGAGAGTGTGGGTTGGCTTTTGACACCATCCCTTTGTTTTCGTCCTGGAAAACCCCAGATGTCCCTGGTTGCCAGGGAGGAGAGTAGTGTCCTAGAGTATGCATCAGTCAGAGTCAAGTAAATATTAATCATTGTGGGACCAGATGCCTAAGGCAAGGCGGTAACTAGGAAAGAAAGCAGGATAGCAGCACCATTGAGTTTTCAAGCTACAGCAGACAAGGGTAGTTCAGATTTTTCTTTACTTAACAAGAACCAAAAAGACAACACAGAACTGCTGTGAAATTAACAAAGGATTAAAAGCCCTGAGCTATTTTAAGAGGGTGCAATACAGCAACCCTTCTGCTGTGAAACGGAGAGAAAAAAAGAACTGCAACATGACTACAACTTCTATGCTGCTGTGAGGATGTCTGCTATACACTGAATGAGCAGGACAGTGCCTCCTGCCCCCAGGAGCACCGCTACAGATGCTCTCGCCCATCTGGCAAATTATTGTTTTCACCGATCAATGTTTCTTATCAAGACCACATGTACAGCTTGGCTCTGTCACAATCTGCTCGGCCAGCAGAAGCTACGCAAGCGCGGCTGCCGGCTGCAGGAAGTTGCTCTGTGGGCAGCAGGATCCACGTCTCTCACACAGACCTCGCACAGAAAACATGGTCCCGGCAGAGGAGCAGTATTTTTGGAGAGATGGGAAAGAAGCGCCTGTGAATTACGTGAAAGGACAGTGAAAAACCCAGTGTTGCTTGTTGTCAGCATACCTCTAGAGTACCAATATCTTGGCCAAGTCCCAGCCTCACCAATCTGTTTATCTAATGTCCCCCTCCACTTCCACTGAAGTATGATCTTATTTCCTGTACTAAACTACCATGTGTCTTGTGGTTAGTTATTAACCAGCTGTTGTGTTTGAAAATGGGCTTTATTTCAGCACAATGTGATTCTTTTGTAATCCTTGCTCTGTTGGGGGGAGCTTTGCAATCTGCCACTGAGACATCCTCTGCAGCACAAGGCAGTTTGGGTAAAATAAATGCATATGTAGTATTTTCTAGGCAATGTTAATTTTTACATTTTCATTAGATCAAGTGAGGTAAGATTGGTTTCCACCAAAAGAAAGAGTAATACAGAATTAAGCATAATTTTGCAAAATGCATTTTGTTGCGGAGGGGGATTCCTAGCCATGTGCCCCTTCTTCAGGAGCTGTTTGCAGTCTCTTTTGCTTTCTCTTTGAGAGCAATTGCACAGCCTGGAGATGAGAAATTTCCTTGGCAATCTTGTTGGTGGGTTCAGCTTTCAGTACAAACTCTGTGGAGAAATCAATTATTTGTCATTTATGGTATTTTCTTGGGTTTGCTTGTTTTGTTTTAGGAGAAGTTCCCAGATTAAGATGAGTGAACTCCATGTGCTGAAGCATGAGGGTGGAATGAGTGAGCAGAAGATAGAGTTTTGCGTCACTTGATTTCTATATGCATAAATCTGACTAGAGCAAGTAGCGGGGAAAAGGAAGCAGTCAGTGTTTACTTATTACAATTACTCATGCTTTCTTATTTCTTTTAATCCCCTCCAGGCCCAATTCTGTTAGCTCTGAGGATATCTAGAAGCTATTTGTTCAGGACTAGGTGCTTGAATAGCCTCTAAGTTTCATTTTTTTGTCTTTTACTTCCATTCTTTTTTCTATTATGATTTCAAGTTTAGGTGGATCACAGTTTTAGTGCCCACTCATGCGAGTCTAAAGTACTATCTATGGTTTTCTTCCTGCATTTAGACCCAGATCATCCAAAGTGTCTCACATCTCTGCAGGAGGAAATACCTTTCTGCAAGGCTCAGGTTTTCACATCTGAACCTTGCAGCAGCTGCTGCCACCAAGACTGGGAGTCTTCTCTCTGCCAGATACGTACCACTGGTGCTTTTTTTTTCACTGTACTCCTTGGTAATTATTTTTTTTCTGTGCAACAGTTGACCAATCTGTGATATTTCTCTCCTGCGTCAGCACCCCCCTGGGAAAAATCAGCACTGGGGAATTGAAAAGAGGA
This sequence comes from Brachypteracias leptosomus, assembly GCA_013401335.1. Taxonomy (NCBI): domain Eukaryota; kingdom Metazoa; phylum Chordata; class Aves; order Coraciiformes; family Brachypteraciidae; genus Brachypteracias; species Brachypteracias leptosomus. The sequence continues at coordinate 75,964 of VYZX01010477.1, forward strand.
GCTTATGCTTGCTCTGACTCCTAATCTTTAGGGCTGGTCAGTAATGACTGATGAGAAAGGGATATTTGGGAAGGAAAAATATATTTTCTGACCAGCCTTGTTCCTTCAGAAAGAATCTTGCCGAGTTCTTATGACTGTCTTCCCCATCTTGCCCAACTGAGAATGAAATAAATTGTTCCATGAATAATGAACTAAAGAAACTCAGTTTTTATAGATTTATATGCTATTCTCCTTCCTCTCACTCTTCAGTACTCTCATTTTCCCTGTGATCTTCCTGTTCCTTTGATATTTTAATTTCCCCAGCAAATCTCTCAAATTGCCATCCAGTTCTCCCAACCACCTGCCACATCTCCCAACTATAGGATGGGGAAGAGGCAGCAAGTAATAGCTGAGCTCGCTCCATCATCGCTCCTCTAATGTAAACGCTGAGTCCTCATATACATCAGCTCACTTTTACAAAACCTGGAGGAATGTCATCTATCCACTAAAATTCATCTTCCTATCTCTGGCCTTGTTTTCCCATTCCTGAGTTTGATTAATGCTAAACATCACTTGATACTGGCAGATGCCATGGCAAAGTGCAGATCTAATACAGAGTTCAGATTTTATAAAGGGAAGAAATAGTGAAAAGGCAGTAATTACAGGCTGACAAATACAGCTGATATATGCCCTAGTGAAAAGAAATGTCTCCTAGCCAGGCAAGCAGGCTTTGGAGTCCTGTAAAGTAATGCAGAATTTGTGCATAACTTCCTCCACCTACGGGGAGTTATAATTCAGATTATCTGGTGTCAGGCCAGGTGTGCCCACTTCAAATGCTTGATAAGGTTCTATTTCAGACAGCTTTAAAGTTCTCTCCCTGCTTCAAAGGTCTGATACTATTTACATGCTGCAGTTTGATCTCGCTGGTAGTCCCTCTGATCTACTGTAGAGAAAATAAGTAAAACTCGCAGAGGATGGTGCATCGATAAAAAACTGAAGAGGATTTGGGGTGTACTTCGGGTTACCGAGAACCAGTGGAGGGGGAACGGCCTCAGCCCGCTAACACACCCGCTCTCCCGGGGGAGCCGAAGGAGCGAACAGCAGCACCCGGGGCTGCCGGCGGGTCGGGGAGGCCTGAAGATGCCCATAGGGGTGGGTGCCACCGGCCCCTCTGCGGGCCGGGGCCAGTTTCGCAGGCGCTCGGGGCCCTGCCGCCTCCGCAGCCGCTCGCTGAACGCAGGCGCTGCCCGCCGCGGCCTCACCGAGGCGCCAGGACCCGGGCGAGGCCTACCCTCGGCGCCGAGCGTCACTCAGCAGCGATAGGGACCCCCTCTCCTCCGCAGGCCGGGCCTAGCCGAGCCGGGCGGCGGAGGCGGAGCCGCGTCCGGGGCGGGGCGGTGGCGCGGCCAGTCGGTGCCTCAGCGGCGGGGTGGGCGGTGCTGGCGGGGTGCGGAGCGGCGCGTTGCGGGGTGATGGAGCCGCGGGCTC
>VYZX01010477.1:77674-132776 GCA_013401335.1 Brachypteracias leptosomus
TGTCTTAATTCTTTAAAACCTGGTCGTGGCGCGGCGGGTCTCGCTTCCATTCGCCTCACGTCCCGTTGACGGCTGCCGGCAGCTCCGGACGGGTGTCGGTGACAGGCGTGAGCCGCTCACTGGCGGCGGGAAGGGGACACGCAGAGCACCTCGGCAGCGGCGGCCAGGGTTTGTCGCCTCGGTGGCCGAGCTCCCGTTGCGGAGCTCTGTTCGCCTCCCGGGCTGGGCTGCGAGCACCTGTTCGCCCCTGGGTGCCGGCCTCGGTGTGATGGGACCGGGACTGGTGGTCCCCTCAGGGTTAGAGAGGGTTCTGTCGGTCCCCTCAGGGCTGGAAGGGGGCCTGGTGGTCACCTGAGTGAGGGGTCAGTCTCCCTGGCCCCAGGGTCTGTCCTCCCTTCGAGGGCCGGAGGGGCTGGCAGAGCTCACGCTGTTTCCGCGGGTTATGGATGGAGTGCTGTCACTGCTGCTGAATATCTTTGTTCTTGTGGTTTTCATAACTGGTAATGGACTGTCAGGATGGGACAGTGAACAAGTACCTTTAAGGCAAAGGGCCTCTGCAGTTCAGCCTCATTTTCACAGGCACCTTTTAAAAAAGCCAGGTACCCTCAGAATATATGTTTGAAACTGCTTTAACTAAAGGGAACCTCCAAACCTATGGTCACCAGAAATTCAACAACGTATTAGCAAGTGGTTTACCAACCTGGGGTAACGTCTTGGTTGCTGATTTGATGATTAGAGTAAGTCCCAACCAAAGGCTAGTAAGCGGCCTGATAATACAAATATGAAGATACAGCATTTTTGAAGTGTGTCTCCGCTAGCTTTAAATTTCTGTTTTAATTCCAGGTTGAGGTGTTGGGCCTTCTGATGAAGGTGCCTTTTAACATAGACAGTGGTCAGCACCAGAGCAAGTAGCCAAGTTAACGTTGCCAAATGGCATTTTTCACCCTTCCAGGACATTCACATTTGGTGTAACTCCTGCCTCTGAGCCAAATGTGAGGTACATATCCATGGAACTCTCAGTGTACCCTTTGAGCATAGCTGTAACGAGTACCTGCTGTCATATTGCCTTTAAACCCTGTCAGTAGGAGCTGCCTCTGATGGATAGGCCAAGGGCTGAGCTTCAGAACCCCTTCAAGCTATCAGAGAGTGAAATTACAGCACTAATGACACTGAAGGTTTGTCTTATCTACAACCTGCATCTGTGGTGTGTCTTGCTGCTGATAATCTCCACAGCAAAGTAATTCTTGTCCCTTGCCCCTGCTGCAGCTGGTGCAATAAAACGTCGAGAGAAGTGCATTGGATCCTTGGAGCTGTACATCTTCCTCGTGTTCATATATCATAACATGGGGTGGGATTAGGCAAAAAATGCTTACTTCAGGGAAAGTCTCACCTTTGGCATGTCAACTTTATTGCAGTGCAATCAAGACAACACAGGTGATACAGCATCTATATTGTGGGTGCAGCTCAAATGGATTAGGTAGTTCCACCACATGTAATGAGCAAGACCAAAATTTTTCTGCAGAGGTTGATGATCTCATCATAGAAACAGACTGTTACGTTTTAGTGAAGACCAAAGCTGCTCTGGCACTTATGGCTCTCATTTTTGTAACTGAATCTTCTCATTTTATTTCTTTGCGGATGTTGTATGTAGGAGTGCAGGCAGTTGAGATGCTAGAGGTATAGGTCATGTATAATTCTGTGCTGTTCCCTGTGGTGTCTTTGTTGTGAAGTTAGTGACCAGATGTTTGGATATATGTAACTGTTAATAGCGCCGGTAAGGAATATCACAGACAATCTGTATGCTGGAATCTGTGAGAACTTTAAGCATGTGTGAAGAGACCAGTGTGTCTTCTCTACCTTCTCTGTTGCCTTTTCCTACAGTAGTTACCCTTTCCACTATTTTCCATTCTACCCTTTTCTACCCCATTGAACCTTTAGTGTCTTAAAAGTCTAAAGCTGTAAAATGGGAATGGCTTTTTGTTGGGATATCTCTATTGCTGTGCATACAGCATGGCAAATGTTGTACCCTTCAGTGACAGTTGGCCCCTCACTCCAGGAAAGGCATTGAGATGCTGGAGTGTGTCCAAAGAAGGGCAATGAAGCTGGTGAAGGGTCTAGAGTACAGGTCTTGTGAGGAGCAGCTGAGGGACTTGGGATTGTTTAGCCTGGAGAAAAGGAGGCTCAGGGGAGACCTTACTGCTCTACAACTAGTAACAAGCAATAGGACAAGAGGAAACGGCCTCAAGTTGCGCTGGGGAGGTTTTAGTTGGACATTAGGAAACTTCCCCAAAAAGGTTGTCAAGCTCTATAAGAGGCTGCCCAGGGCAGTGGTGGAGTCCCCATGCCTGAAGGGATTTAAAAGCCATGTGGATGTGGTGCTGAGGGACATGGTTTACTGGCGACCTAGCAGTGGTGGGTTAACAATTAGACTTGATCTGAAAGGTCTTTTCTAACCAGAATGATTCTATGATTCTCCCTGGCTGCTGTTAGTATCTGAGCTGTTTACTGATTCAAGCTCAGAGCCTTCCTAGTTCTGCCCAGCTTCCTCCTGCACGTCACTGCTGTCCTCTGTGCTCGACTTCCCTGTTGTCCCCATGTACAAACACACAGAGGAATTGAAGGTATCCAATGTATTTTTAAACTATTTTATTCTTTTGGTTAAAGTACTCCTTAAAATTTATTTGCTGTAGGGTTCCATCTCCCATGAATAACCTTTCAGTTTTCCCTTTGCTCCCTATGACAGTTGCCACTTGGCAAAGAATGGCTCCAGCAGCCTCCCTGCATGCACATACATACCCTTGGCTTCTGGGCGTTACAGTTGACCTTTTGTCAAACATTGTGTTCAGAATGGCTTCCCCAGAACAGTAAATTGTGCAGTAAGTAAGGTATCCACCTTGAGTTGTGGCTTAATTTCATAGACAGGTGGAGAGACAGCAGCTAGCTGATGGGGGATATGCCACCATAGAGAGCCTCCTGCACCTGGCTGTGGTTTGGTGCCTGCACCTGAAAAGTGCTGGAGATCCCCAAGCCATTAGTGGGTTTAGTATCTAAAGGACCCATTTTCTTTTGATGCGACTTGCTCAATCATGCAAATCACAAAACTTCTCACTCTGGTTGCTGTTTTCCCAATGCAGAGGTTAAGGTGGCACATACATACTGATCAGTGTATATATATACCCTCAGAGGATCTTTTCTAAAGTAAGTATTCAGTGTGTTTGTACAGAGCAGGTTTTGTCTATAGTTCAGTGGAGTATGTGGATTGGATGTGAATTTTCTAGTTGTTTAGAAGAGTGCTTACATCTGTACTGGTTATTTTTGCAGAAGATTTGACTTTCAGGATGCAAGCAAGCTTTGCATGCTGAGCTGTAGAGAAATGTTTGTGAGGTATTTCAGAATTTGAATTTTGGTATAGCTCTGCTGCTGCTTCAGAAACTTTAAATTGCTTATTCCTGTTTTAAAACAATACTATTCCCTGTCTGTGCTGAAAAACCCCAGGAACCCTAGAACAAAACCACAACCAACATGCAAATGTTAGGATGACCTGCAGGTACTTCTGGTGGTTGTTGTAGATCAGAGGAAGGGTTATGGAGTTTTCATCTTCATGGTGAATGTTGAAACTCAAGCCTTTGGTTTCCAGGCCTAGCTCAGTCACATTACAGAGTAAGTGCTCTAGTCTGTCAAGAAATCTGGAGGATGAGGGAATTTCAGACAATGTCAGGTTATATTGAACTCTTCAAGTAACGTGTATCAAGATGTTGTGGTAGTTTGCGTGTCGTGGTGTGGCAAATTTTTTTTCTACTTTTACCGTGTTTCCTCAAGTGGTAAGCTGAAGATGGAACCTATTTTGGATACCATTGACATTTTTGCTTCCCTTCTAAGCAAAATAAATTACTATCTGAAAAACTATGAATAAATGGTAGAAGAAAATTTCTTTTCCAGAATCGGGTTTTCTTTTTCCCTTGCAACTCATGATCTTGAAACTTGCAGCACATTTCAGAGGGATTCAGTTCATTTTCTCCATTCTTGCCCATATCCACCTCTTGAGTGCCCTTAACTGCTGACTAGAGAGTCATTAAGGCTGTTTTGGGAGGATATTTTGTGGGGTTTTGTGGTGCAGGCAGGATGAAGGTGGTTGCCTGGCTGAGGGTGAAATTCCATATTGTGATCATGAGTGATACAAATTGTGGCATCTGATTAGCAAGGAGTGCTATGGGGGTGCTACTTCTAGTAATATAAAGTGCTCTTTCTATGCCTCTAGTCTAGAAATACATTCACAGTACATAAATTTCTATTTTAGCTAGTGAGAAATGCATTAAACATTGTACGAACTCCTTTAGCTTCTTGGCATTGTTGGAAAAGCAACTTATCAGTTATTTAAAAAGGGAGTGTCTATGTAATCTTCCATAGTTGAATGAATGGTTGTTTTGGGTGGGACTTTCAGTGTCAAATCCCAGTACTGTATTGGCCTTGAGCAGAGTTAGACTCAGGAAATCATCTGATGGCTAGAAGAACAGGAATGCAAGCAAAGCTCTGCTAAGGGGTTTGTGTAGGAGCTGCTGATTTTGGCTCTACTGTGCATGTACTGAAAGCAGTACAGCTTTGCAAACAGGCTGTCCCTGATGGTGTATTTGCTATTTATGAATAAATAAATAAGCTATATCTCTTAAAATTAAGCCCTGAAGGAAATGTTTGTCTTCTAGGTATCCTGCAGCATCCAGATGGGACTGTCCTGAAGCAGTTGCAGCCACCACCTCGTGGTCCCAGGGAACAGGAGTTCTACAACAAGGTGAGAGTTCCGCAGTGTAGAGGGAGCTGGCTCGCTGCAGGTGAAATAATGGGTATGCTTTCTGTAGAAGTACATCCTTCTTGTTGTGGTTGGGAAAGCACAACTTAAATATCATAGAATCAGGAATAACTGAACGGTAGGTCACCGAGAGCCCTGTCATGGTATCTGTGTGCTGTCTAGAACTTTCTCTTTGAATGTCTGTCCGCATGCCAGGCGTACTTCACTCGCAGGATTTAAGCTTGCTTATTGGCTCATGGAACAGCAGGGTTTTCACAGCATCTTACGATGTTATTGAAAAGCATTTTATTATCTCCATCTATGATTAAAGGGTGGTGTGTTTGATCCCACCTTTCATGTTGCTGGGTGCCTTAGTATTAGTCGCATCTAAATTTAGGATGTCTTACACTTACATGTCTAGTCTTGTTGATTGCTGGAAATATTGCTCTGTTCACTGTATTAAAACTCTTCACTGTATTCAAACTCGGGTTCTTTACAAAGTCAATAAATTATGAAACTCTTCAATTGTTTTAACTTCAGTTTGGATTTTTTCTGTTACAGAACTATATTCCTATTGCTTGTCTTCAGTTTGCTTTATCAGTAACTTTAATAACACAGACTAGGAAAGCTATTGCTTGTTGTCTTGTGAGGGTAAACTGTGTTTTTTTAGAGCCTCTTCCCCTTACCTGCCTGCCCATGATAGTCTGTCACATGCTTTTTCTTTATCAGCTTGATATGTCATCCCTTTTCATGGCTTACGAGATGTGAAGAACTGTAGAAATCTTTATGCAGGATGAGAGGAGTCTTGAGACTCTCTTTTTGTTGTTTAGTTTGGGTTTTTTTCTATTTTTTTTGCATAGACGAGTATTAAAGTTGCCAAAAGACCTTATGTATTTTATGGAAATGCCTCGTGTTGAAACAGACTAAGCAACGTGCTCTAAGCGAACAATGTGTTTGCATAGTAACATTACTGGATAATTCTAGTGGTGGGACTGCTAGACAAAACAGCAGCTCTTGAGTTAGTAGGAGCTCAGCAGGAGCCAGTTAAATCTAAATGTAAATATTTTTCTGAGGTTTCTCAGTGACTGTCATTTAGATAAGGTTAAGAAAGATGCAATCCAGCCCGAGCGGTAACTCTTCAGTAGAAGGAGAAAGCTTGAACAAACTCCTTTGAGTGCTAGGCTGCTTACCTCAGGATTTCACAGACAACTATGGACAGTAACGTGCTATCACTGTCTAAAGCCATCAGGTAAGAGGGGTTAAGCTCAAGCATTGCTAGATGTTAACTGTTCACAGCACAGGCTTTATCATTGTGCCTGTTGCTTAGACTCACACGACAAGTTGTGAGCAAGAACCTTGGCAAAATCTTCAAGAGTCTGTATTAGTGTCCTTGTTACTACGCTGTGTCACAGTGGAAGAATTCGGTTCTCAATACTAGTAACTTGCAAATTTAGCTTCAGTTATGTCTTCCAGGACCTTGTTGGGTCACTTCTGACACTGAATTTCTTTGGATGCAAGCCATTTGGGAAAGGGGTTGGCCAATTCTTGAAAAATGATGGAGAAAGGAAGAGATGTATACACAATTAGTTGTGTGTGTGGACTAGAATTCCTTTTTGTGCAAGAAAGGAAGGAGAGCAAATGCATATACATTAGGTAGGTGAAAGTACAAGAGAAAGGTCTTGGGGATTTGTTGCGTCTCAGTGATTAACTCCTATCATGTTTGCTTTCAGGCAAGAACCATGTGATGTGGGATATAGACACCTAAGCACTACATCTGGTTGTTATGAGATGAGGATTACTGTGGATTGTGAGGTTCAGTGTAAGGTACAGTTTCTCGGGCAGCTTGAGCTGATACAATAGCTCATTGCTGCCAAGAGGGAAAGGCCTCCCTTCCCCTTCTTGCCATTTACCTTATGCTGTGCTAATGCTTTCTGGGCATCGATAAACTGATTTGACTTATTTAAAAGATGGCAAAACTTCCTTGTGTTGGTAGTCTTCTGTCGGTTTTAATGATTAAACTGATAAGCAGTGGGAACAGCAGCAAGACTGCCCTGTTTTGGTGGCTGAGCTCAACTCATCTTGTGGTCTGTAATCAAAGAGACATTATCACCTTGGAATAGGCTAATGAGCCTCCAGAGAATGGAGAAAGGAGAATTTTACCACTCCTGGAGACAAGGAGGTTGTTTACAAGGTTCCCAGGTCCAGGAGATGGTGAGAAACAATGCGGAAATGGAATGGTAAAAGAAGACTGATGAACTCCAGGCTAGTCACTTTGTCAGGACTAGACAGCAAATCCTTTGATAAGAATAAACCAGAAAGTTACCCATTAGTGTGTGTGAATTAATCGTGACTTTTTTTCATTTATGCACTTGTTTTTTCATATGTGCGTAACTGCTTTGTCTGTAGTGATAGATCAGTTATTGCTTCCTTTGCATGCTACCTTACCCTGCCTGAATTAAGATTAGTACCCCAGTACCTGGGCCAGAAACAAGTGGGGTTTTTCACTTACGGGTAAAGCAAACCTACTCAGCTGGAGTAATTGAGAACTTCTGTAGTTTATGGTAGCAAGAAGATAAGCATGTCTCAGTTTCAGCTGCACAAATCAGCTAGAGAGCAGCTATCACAGATCTGAGACGGAAGCATCTTCCAATAACCAGCTGTGACCAGTAAGAGATATTTCAGCGGTCCGAGTGCTGGTGAGCTGAAGGTTGCAGGGAATGTGTCGTGATAGAAGGTAATGAGGCATTAAGAGACATGTTTGACTGTAACTGATATATTTAACCTGATACCAGGTAGATATCTTCTATCTGATCTTCTCTTCTGAAACAGCTGGATTTACCTTCATTTGGGTGTATGAACAGGACATAGGGGCCATAGTCTGTGTTGGCGAGTCACCAGAAGTTTTCTTCCCCTGGTTATTGATGAGTTATTTTCTGTTGAGCACAAAGCCAAGATGCTAACTAGTAGAGCCTGAACAAAATGAGGTTCCATTTTGGAAGGGAAACTTGAGCAAGATGCTGTAGTGCAAAATACTAATACTGGTCTGAAACCTGCTCAATAGTGAATGGCAACTGGGAGCTTTGGAGAGTTTCACAAGTCTCTGTTGAAAACTGGAAATTCTCTCAAGTAATTCCTACTCAGTCTGCCATCAGGTTACCTTTTTCTTTTCCTGGTAGTATATTTTCAGTTTAGCAATTTAAAAAAGACTACAACCACTCTCTAATAGGGATCTTTTTTCTTAAGAGGTTATTTCACCAAGTAAACCAAGCTTTTATCTCTACTACAGCAAGGTGTGTCATTCTCTACTGATGAGGAGATGGCTTGCCAGGGTTCTGTGTTATGAGGGAGGGGTAAAATAGACCATGACAAGATTATCGTAATTACCTCCTGTGATAAAATGTAGTAGAACAATAAGCTGTTGGTAGTCGTTGCTAATAATTTACTATGTGTTGCTTAATTTATCTTGGAGTGTGACTTTCCAGTGGTAATGTCCATTTTCTATTGAGTTCTGTAAATATTATTTCAATTCGATAATTATATAACTTAAATTTTGTTCCTGCAAACTCCCTTCCTTTACCTAAGGGCATGAACTTCTTACAAACAGAGGCTGCATAACCATGGAGCATTTTACCAGGACTTCTGATACCCTTATCTGGGTCAAAAATGTGGACTTTTTAAACTTTGAATAGCTACAAAATACCTTGTTTTCACTAGGTATGAGCAGCAAGACAATGAAAAAACGTTGAAGTAGTTTTCTAAGGACTGTCTACACTGATGATCAGTTGTTTCCTTCTAATGGAAATGCTCAGTGAGTACATGTAGGTGGAGGCACTCTAAAAGACTGCTTTTGAAGGAGTTTCAGGAGGGAGCAGTATATGGGGATGTGGAAACAGGAAAATAGTGTGGTTTGAAAATGTAGTATAATATATTATGTAGTAGTGACCCATTTCCATTAAAGAAAATAAATTGATAAAAGGCAGTGTGTGTTTGTGGTTGGCTGCCTACACACATGTGCTCAGAAATGCACAAACGTGGGTTGCTACTCGGTGTGTTTCAGTATTTGGCTTCAGCCTGCTTTATGCCAGGGTGCATTTATATGTGCTGAAACAGCCTGATTTAATTCAGCAGCATTGCGAGAGGAAAGGGATGAAGCCTGTCAGCCCTGCTATGGTGGTCTCTTCTGGCAGATGAGTTGGGAACTGTGAGAAAAGCATCCTTTGAAAAGGTTAGTGGATGAGTCAAAACCTCCCTGCTTAGCTGGATACAGAGCTCTTGTCTCAGACATGCCAGGCTGTATCCAAGAGCACTGTGTGCCAGCATAACTCTCTTCTATTTAAGAGCTATCTTCAGCACAGGGTTTTTCTTGATTTATCATGTCAAGAACGTAGTATTGCAGAAACTGCTGTCCTGTTGGTTCCCCAAAGATGGGGAGGAAGCTGGAATGTCAGGCTTTAAATAGGGCAGCTGATTTCACGGGCACAAAAGGATAGAACTTGGGCTGCATGTATTTAAAACTGAGGAAGAGAGAATTTACAGTTGTTGAGGTTACCTTTGTGACTGCAGTTTCCTACAAGCTGCATGTTTAGCACAAAGAGATGGAGTGTTTTTCACGTTCAACAGCACAAGAGAAGGTTGCTGAACTGTTCTGAAATGGCAGCTCTTTCACTTCTGAGTTCTGGCATTCGCTCAGTGGGGCCGTGAACCCCTGTTACTGTGTATACCTGTTCTGAACATGGCATACTCGAGTTTTAAAGGCAACTAGTGCAGCAGCTAATAAACTGGGATTTTGTGCTTAACAGATGAATAAATGTTCCTGTAAACTTTTATTTGAATTGCCCTTTTGCCTCCTATGGTGACTGCATGATGCTTGGAGTGTGAGTAGTAGACCTTCCCCCCTCATCCCACCTGCTGAAAGCTGTCCTGAGAAAGCTCTTGCAGCACAGACAACTTCCAGTGCCTACCTTTTTGTTTTCCTGTGTGCCAGTTGCTGCATGTCAGAGTTGTCATAGCTGGTTCTTCTAATGTTGCCAAGTCATGGCTCCAAATAACATACCTGCAATACTATAAGATTTCCAAGGCTGTTGTAACGTGAGTCTGACCTGAATTCTTGGATATGCTTGTCCCAGAGTGCAAGGGTAATTTTGAGGGGTTGGAATGGCAATGTGGATGGGGTTTTCCCAGTCCTAGCTCATCTCTGGCAACCTTCTACCTCTGTCCCAATGCTTGGGAACCAAGGGAGCTGATTCACCCCACGTAGCATTGAGAAAAGATAACAGGGCTAGTCATCTGGCCCTTCTGGATAACAGAACTTCCACCCATTGCCAATTAATGGCGGCTTTAACTGCTGTAGCAGTAGTCTGTGAGTTCAGCTGACATATAGTATGAATGCAAGGAAACTGTTACCACTGTAGATAACAGAAATTGTTTTTCATTCTTGTTGCATGTCCTGAAAACAAAGCCAGGATGTAAGAGACACAAATAGATCCAGCATGTAAAAGAGATTTAGTTAGGTGAGAGTCAGGCACTTGAAAGCTAGGAAGTAATGGCTTGTGGTTGCCCGCACAATTGTTGTTCTGATCTTGTTGGATGCATTATAATTCAGTTTTCAACACGGTGATGACCTGTCTTTTCTGTTTTGCTTACCCTAAAGAGCTTACTCTTAACTCCTTCTACAATTATGTCGTTTGTGCAACTTTTGCTGTCTCTCTTGTAACACTTAAGAGTTTGTGACCAGAGGATAACATGTTAGTGGAAACCCAATTACGTTAATATTCCAAAAGCCATAGTTCCTTGTGCTTCTGTGGTTACAGAGAAGAAACGTGCAGCGAGTACGCCTGCTTGGGCCAATATCAATAATCTTCTTATTGCTTTATTTCATTCGCAACGAAATGCCACTGCCTGATGCTTTCTTCTTTTTTGTTTTGCATTGCCTGATTTTAATTAGTATTCAAGCAGCTTCAGGCAGTGCAGAAGAGTTCTGGTGACTTCCCTCCCCCTCCATGGCATAAAATCAAGCCAGCAGCCTGAAAGATGTGTTTTGGCCTGGAAGCTTTTTGCATAGAATTACAAGGACTGACTCAAGGCTCAGCCCCCTTCCAGCCTATATAACACAAATCATGATAAGGCAGCCTGCGTTCTGTAAACTGTTCTCTGCTAGTGACGGAACAGGAGAGGGATCAGGGAGGCAAAGTATGTCCTGCTTCAGGATGAATTACTCCATTTTGTAAACTCGGTTAATGGGGTTTTATAGTCTTAAGATGATGATCCTTGACTGAAAAAGGAGCAGATGATTGGCTGTTGTGCTGCTATTGTGTACTAAAATGTCCTAATCCCGTGATCAAGTCTCCAGTTAAGGTTCTGATTTTCAGTCTTGTATGGACAAAGCTTGGAGAAACAGGATGCACGGTTCTCTCAATATCTTATTTTGGGGAAGCAATGCCTTGCTCAGACCTTTCATTACTACCACATTTGGAGCTGTAGCTCAATATCCTGAAGGGTTATCTTTGGCTGTATCTTACACTGGTACATCCAGATCTGCTGCACCTCCAGAAGAGGTAGCGGTACTGAAGTGTACAAATTACCCGCTTGCAAACATAGCAAGCACACTCTGATACAGACTGTTTCTACCTTTGTCATCATTTCTCCTGCTGAGAAACTGTCTGGGAAGGGATTCTGTTTTGTTGGGGAAATAAGCAAATTTAAGTTCCCAAACCAGTGTGTGAAATTGCCTCACACTCTGTACTTTAAACCACGAGCCTGGGCAGAAGTATTGTAATAAAAGGAAGGACATGTTGTACTCGGTTAATGAGAAGAAAATGGCTTTTTGACCAAATTGTGAAATACTGACAGCTGGCATTCGGATCTTTTTCACATTAGGAATTGTTTAACAGAGAAGAAGAATGAAGTTCAGGTCTAAGAATCTGCTGAGTTCATACTACTGTCCTGTAAACACATTTTTTGTTCTTCAGGTCCTATGAACTGAAAACCTACTGTAACAGGACAGTAAGACTTAAAAAGTATGCCAGATTTTTCTGATTCTTGTGTTCTATAGCAAAAACAAGTTAGGAAGGGATGCACCACATGGTAGAAGGTTAACCTAGAAGGGTCTGGTGAGCATCTGTTCCCTGTGCTGCTTGTGTATTGTGTGCCACCAAATAAACTACACCTGCTTTAATAAATCTAAGAAAACCTCGTAGAAGGAGACAGTAAATGGCCATTATTGCAATTTGATGCTGTTGAGGAGCTACTGGGTGGAGTTGATAACAGACTAGGTAGTCTCTAGTCCAGTGTAAGCAGGGACAAAAATTCAGTTTTTACCAGCCTCATTTTGAGAAAAATTCCTTCCTTAGAGTAGATCTGGCTGAAGATAAAGCCAGAATGCATAGTTTTAATGTGCATATCCACAATATGTTAAACTGGATTAAGTTAGAATGCTTCTGCTGTGCTAGAAGGTTATGCAAGTGCTGACTTTCTCAGACTGGATCAAGTATTGTTTAAATTTCAATTCAATTATGAATATTTCAGAATATGGATAAGCTTACTAAAGGTATGTTGGTGTTATACAGAAAATACAGTACTTTGTGCATTGTAAGTTTATTTAAAAGTAAAATGTGGTTGGTGGGCTGCCAGTATGGGATTGAGGAAAGTGTAGGTTGTCTCTTTGAAAGAAAAGGAAGAGAAATTCAGTCACTGAAAACAAGAATTCCAGCTCCTAAATTTAAAAAAAAAAAAGAGAAAAAAATGCAGAATAAAAAAAAAAAAAACCCGCCCAAAAAAAAAAAAAAAAAAAAAAAAAAAAAAAAAGGCTTGTAATATGAGAATATTGCATAAAGCCAGGACTGTGCACGTTTGGAAAGGTATGTGAATCACCAGTATATATGGTGGAAAATAATCTAATGTCTTGGTGTATTCCTGGTCATCCAGGTTACCATATTAACCATAAGTAAATGAAAACATCCATTAAATATTATGTCCAGTGTCCCACTGTGTATATAACATGCTTGTTAAAATTTCTGTAATAGCCAATACTTAGGGAGCAATTTAGTAACAATTATGTTTCAGTTCTTGAGTATTTATTTTTCTGACTCTGTGTATTATATGGATACATGTGCGCACACATAAATATTTGTGTGTATATAATACACACACATTTATATATATAAATATATATGTGTATATATATCTTCTTGACAAAGCAAAACAAATGCCTTGGCTCACCATGCTTGAGTGTAACAGAATCTACCTACTCACATTTTTTTTTTCTGCCCTACTGGAGCAGACTCAGATCAGAGGTTTCTTTGTGGTGTTATTACTGTTCTTTTATTGGTTTCTCCCCTCCATGTCCCCATGTTCTAGCAGAAGTTACAGCTGCTTCTTTCTTACTTGCCAATGGGAGGTTGTTGTCAGGTCTGGGAAACAACAGCCAAGGTGTTTGTCCAGCAGATTGGTGAGTGAAAAGAAGATGCAGGGTCATGGCTGGTTTGTAACTATAACTTTGTTATAATAACCTGTGGTTATTATAAACCAGGTATTTTGATGTTAGCGTATCTTCTCTAACAACTGAAAACCCCTCTACTTGGGTGGAAAACATCAGAATAGCTTTTGGGCTGTTATTTTTAGACCGTGTGGAAGGAACCATTCTGTATTTTCCCAGAATCACAAGCCATCAACTGAAATTCCTGTTAGTAGGTGTCATTCTTCTCTGCCCATTAAAAAAATTAATTAAAAAAAAAAAGGAAGATTATTACTAGCTGCTTCTGTCTTGGCAAGTATTCTCATCAGTAGAGCCCATTGCTGGCAGAGGAGCTTTTGATGTTGAAACTGAGACTTTAAATCTGATGTAACGTTTGTGGGCTAGCCCATAAAATGATCTTTTTGGACACCTGACTGCAGGTGAGAGTTCAGTATCCTGGGGAGGGGATGAAAATGTGTGTGGGACTCTGGTACCCTGGGCTCAGATTGACTTAAACTACTGTGAAGCTGCACCTTTAGGGTAGAGTTGCAGTAAATTCTTTGTGAGGGCTGCTATATTAGGAGAAAACCAAACCAACAGGTCTGTCAGGACTTGGTTCTTCTTTCTATCTCTTTGAAATGTAAAATTCAGTTTTGCCTATTTAGGTATAATTGCTTCAGGGTTCCTCCCACCCCTTGTTCTCTCTCGCTCCCTAGCTCAAATCTTCAGCTGTGATCAGATAGCTTTCTGGAAACAAAGGGTAATGCTTATTAATGTTCGCAGGAAGTGGGACAGCCATACTGCCTCTTTTTTCCTTTTGTACCTATTGTTCTACCATTTCACCTTTTTTCCAGTTATTTCAGTAATAATTTAAGCTTGAACTCTTGAGTAGTTGGAGTTGCTTAAAACAAATCTTGGAGCAAAAGGTTCACATGAAAACACTCTGGCTGCTGTCTTTGTTCAACTTGCTTTTGTATCTGTGATGATCTGGATGCGTTGAGGTGGTGATTTCTGACCAGGTCCATGTCTCCCCCTCCAATGCTGAACATTATTTGTGTTGCACCACTTTGTGCATTGCAGTAGCTGTTTTTTGACACAACAGTTATAAAAATAGGTAAGAAAACTGGTTGTACTGTACTTCTTCAAGGGAGGTATGAACTGGCAAAGTGACTTGACTTTTTGCCTTGAAATTGGCTGGATCTCTCTGGCTGCTCGTAGCCTGAGTTTCTGCAGTGGGTAACTTCAGGACAGTGTCACTACAGCAGTTTTGTCCAAGAGGGCCCTGGTGCCCAACTACTCTGCTCCGTGCTCAGCTGGGTAGCCTGCAGCAATTGCAGGGGTGTGTTGGTACAATAAATAAACTTGCTTTGTTGTTAGTCTTTAGTTGCCCAGGAATCTGGTGGGATGAAAGATGAGATGGGAGTCTGCTGCCTTGCCAACAGGGAAACAACCCTTTTCTTCTTGTGATGGGGTAGGGTCAGGTCCCTCCTTATGTCATTCAAAATAGTTTGCTTAATAGCAAGTGTTTGTTGGAAAGAAAGGGGGGGCTGGATGATCAGTCGCAACCCAACTTACCCTGACCGTTTCAGAGGGTCTTGCTGCATGTGGTGTCCACAACTCTTCGCTCATGGCTCTACCACGGTACTGGTTCAGCATTGTTGCTGGTGGCTGTGCCCAACTGCTGCCTTTTGGCTGCTGCTTCGTTCTGTCTGCTGAAGTCTTGAAGCTCTGCCACATACTCAGAAATGCATCCGGGTTTGCTTTGCCTCTTGTAAAGATGATTCCATGCCTGGGGCTGCAAATCTTGCTAAGGTCATCCTGAATTTGACTGTAGAAAACACGTGGAAGTAGATAAAGTAAGACCTAATGTTTTCTTGGCATTGTTAGAGGATGACTGGTTGATAAATGTGACCAAATAAGTATCTCTTTGGGAGATTTTTTTGAAGTTTATTTTCAGAGCCTTCATCTTTTTGGAAGGTAGGATGGCTCACTCCTTACTGTCATGGTTTTTTTTCCCCCTGACTCCTGGAAGGAGGATGTGATTATCATAGGCGTCCACCATTCTTATTTGAAAACCCATTTATGTGATCAAATTGTAGGAATATATCTTGATTTAAGCTTTTTTTTTGTCTTTCTGTAGATATCTTCAGTGAGAATAACAATTACAACCTCATGTATAGAATGGCCGTATATTGGGTAGTAAAATAAGCAATTCAGTATAATAGCACTTGCAAATATTTAACTTTTGGAACTATTCTGGTATCAGATATTTGGAATATAAGCAGAGCTGGCTCAATTCCAGCCAGACTTGTGGAAACAAATACTGCAGATGATCAAAAGTCAAAACGTGGTGCTACTTTGAAAAAGAAGCAGAGGCTGTCTGAGTTGTAAAGCCAGGCGGTTATGAATTGCTAAAATCACAGCTGCTGTTTCAACCTTGATTATTTTTGGCCCTCGTACTTGCCTGGGGTAACTGGGTGGTGTAGGAGTCCAGAGGAAAAGGCAGTGTGTGCTCAGGTAGTTAAAGTCTGTAATAAAATGCATATGTGTTGGGAGACAGGATTAAGTTTGCACTATTATCTGTAAATCTTGGAGTTGCTAATTTGAGCATGTGGTTTATTAACTGCTCCCCACCCCTCAAGAACTCCCCAAAACCACATTGGAAACTGAATTTTCTGCCTGATGTTGTCAGCGGGTTCTGTATCCTGAGACTCTGTGAGCTACTGCCTTTGGGGACAGTTTATGATAGCTGACAACAAGAAAAGGGGGTGCTTCAGGCTGACATGCCTCCTCTGGCATTTGAAGTTTCCTACTCCAAACAGCTTTAAAATCAATGTAAATATAAAATATATGTATTATTTTAAATAACCTCTTTTATGTACTTCAGATTCTTTAGAGTACATTTCTGTCCAAGTGGTATTTTTTCATCAGGGTGCTTGAAGATGGGTTTGCACTGCCAGCACTAATTTCCTGTTGAAATTTAAACATTTGTTTTACCCTCCCTCTGTCGTTTATGTAATTATCTAGTCTTCAGAAAACAAAAAAAATCCAGTGTCATACTGCTTTAAATAAGGAAAAGAACGTTCCCAAGCAGCCCCTGTTTGCATGAAAAACCAGATAAATCTGTTTGAGTCAGACTCAGCAAAACAAACAGAGTGTACTTTGGATTAAAAACTAAGGGATGGTAAATTTGCCTCGGAATTAAAAAGTCCCAAGTAACTGGAAATTATGACTTCATAGTGTCTATTAGACTGTCAGTGCTGCCACAGGACATATCTGGGGCATATTCTTCCTCCGAGTTAGTTGCTGTCATTTGTTATGGTCATGTTGTGAGCACTCCAAATGTCAGCATCCTGTTTACTTGCTTTTAAGCCCAACAGTTATTAGATTTTCAGTCCCCAGTTTGTGCTATTGGAAGAATGTAGCTCGTGATATGTAGAACAGATACTTCCCCTGGCTGAGGGGATGCTGATTTGTTCTGCAGTTCTTGGTTTGTTGGATGAAGGCATTATGTATGGTATTATGTATTGGTAAAGCAGAAATTACTTATATTTGTCAGTGTAGAGAAATGGACCTGTTGTTGTATTAAAGAAAAAAAAGGCGCAGCTGCTTGAAATAAAATAGGCATATGGCTGATATAAGTAAAAATATAATGGTTTTTGGTAGAGGTTGTTCTGGGGTAAGTAATAACCCATCTTTTGACTTCTCCAGGAATATCGGTAACAATACCTTTTGGGCATGGCGTGCAACGTTTATTTCCTGTGTAATTTTTAGGGATGGTTTTGTCATGTATACATGGATATTTGCATTCTGAATGACATCTCAATGTGTAGCTTGCTGTCAGGTTGTATGAAATGAGAAGAAATACCTGTGGTGTCGGTGCTGTTTAGGAGGCCCCTCTCAAATGAGCAGGCTGAGAGAAGAGAAGGCTTCGAGGGGACCTTATAGTGACCTTCCAGTACCTGAAGGGAGCCTACGTAAAGGCAGGGGAAGGTCTATTCAAAAGGGTTTTTAACGATAGGACCAGGAGTAATGGTTTTAAGCTAGGAAAGGATAGATTTAGATTGGATATTAAAAGAAAGTTCTTTAACATGAGGGTGATAGATCACTGGAATGGGCTGCCCAAGGAGATGGTGGAGGCCCCATCCCTGGAGTCATTCAAGGTCAGGCTTGATGGGGCTCTGAGCAACCTGACCTAGGTAGAGATGTCCCTACTTGTGTAGGGAGGTTGGACAAGATGACCTCTAGAGGTCCCTTCCAGCCTGAAACATTCTGTGATTCTATGAAATGGTTCCCTCCTGCATGGGAATGAGTGTAATTCCTGAGATGTCTGGTTTTGTTGCTTTGCCCACACCAGATGACTTCCTCTGGTCTTTATTAACGGAGTACTTACTCTTGTTTGACATGCAAATACATTACAGGCTGAGATTGAGGTCTATATTAAGGTCAAGTGCTTTGTATATGTTATGTCAAACTTGTGAGGGGAGTTTATTACTGCTTCTGAGAGCAAGATAACTTCTTGAGAGACAGAAGTAATGCACTTAATCCTGTTATGCTGAAGCAATGAAACTGAACAATGAGTTTTGTCTTCATTTAAAATCTTATATCAGCATATTAAAGGATAGACTACTTGGAAGAGATCACTCCTGGAGCTCTTTTCCCCATTTGACCATGACTTTGGGCTCTTAAATCCTGTTATAAATTGTCTGAATATCTTTATTGTATCCTGCTATTTGAAATATGAGGGAGCATACTGGTAGTTATGTGCTAAGTTGCTAAGTTTAATCACCTAATGTTGGTGATTAAAGAGTAAGTGGAAACGAGAGTACTGTCCCTCTTTAAAAAATGGAAGTGATCTCCTGGCATGTCACTTTACTGGCAGAAAGATTCTGAGAAATTAAGCAAATGAGTTCTTATGTTTGTCTGTTTTTTTTTTTCAGTTGCATTCAGTGTTTCTCCTCCTTGTCTGGTACACTTGCTTCCATCTCTGTCCTCTTTGTTCTGTCCTAAATATACATATGTTTGGTCCCGTGTAAAGCCTGTGATATTGTATAGTGATCGCTGCTTAAATTGTTCTGCGAAAAGAGTATCTGTGCTGGGTGCAGTGTAATGCCTGTGAAGCTATGAGGTGCTTTACTAATAAACTACCACAATAGACAAAAATTAGGTTTATACTACTTGTCTGAGAATATCCACAGCATGAAGCAATTCCACCAGTCAGTGCTTGGAGTCCTGGCCCAGAAAGAGCCATCTGTATGGGGAGGAACAGTCAACTCTCTTATAAAAGATAGCAGTAGACAGATCTGTGCCTCAGCATCTGTGTGGTGCTTGTCTTTCTTTTCTTCCTTGCCCTTAATTTGTTTTTAAGCTAGGAAGATTGCAGTCTTCCGGGGAAAGCACTGTCTTCTGGCAACATCTGAGGCTCAGCAAAGAAATATTGCATAAATAAAAATATACAGTGGCCATGGATAAGCAAGACTTTTTGCGTTGGAGCACAAGAGTATAATCATACCAGCTCTTGTTAACATGAAGGAAAAATAGGCCTAGACATCCAATTACCTGTAGTCATCAGAGGTGGTGCCAGCCTGTCAAACCAGGACATGTGGAAAGAGATCAGTGCCCTGTGATGTGACACTGTGACTTGTAAGATAACACACCCAGCAACTTTTGTACACTTAAGATAGCAACAGTAGTGGTAGAGGGTGTGGCGATACACGTACGTCAGTGTTTTGAATCATGCCGTGAACATATTTGTGTGGTTTGAGCTTCAAGGGTTCAGCCACCTCCTTAGGATCTTTGAAATGGGCTATTAAAAGAAAAGGTTGAATTAAATGCTGTAGCATAAAGTCGGTGTGGATTTGGTTGTGTCACCTTCTCAGTCACTGCTGGCATAAAGATGTGTGATACCTACGCTTTGTAGTTTCCTTTGCAAGATATTCTCCCACTGTGATTAAATGTAGCTCTTGAAGCAGTGAGGTGAGCTGACTCTGCAGAGCTCTACTAACACCTTAAATAGTTTTTTGCATTGCTTCTGACTTTGCAGTGGGCTCTGAGTGAACTTTGTACGTTGTATACTGAAGCGAAAGCAGAAT
The DNA here is from genome assembly GCA_013401335.1 of Brachypteracias leptosomus. NCBI lineage: Eukaryota > Metazoa > Chordata > Aves > Coraciiformes > Brachypteraciidae > Brachypteracias > Brachypteracias leptosomus. The sequence continues at coordinate 97,002 of VYZX01010477.1, forward strand.
TGTTAGCTTGCCCTGGTCACTGGTGTGCAGCACTTGTGGATATCACTGTGCAGCTGCGGCAGGCTTGAGGGACAGGATGTGAGCCTGATTAGTGTCAGAACGGGGAGAGTTGCAAGGGTATTAGGATCAGATGGCTCCTAAATGCAATAATAATCAGTGTAACCTGTGCAGATGCAGAGCTTTCAGGCCAGTGAGCATGTTGGGCTGTGCTAAATTTTTGGGCAGGATGGGAGGGGTCTGGACAAGGGAATAGTTTTGAAACCATCTTCCAACAACACTGTGAAGTGGTGACAGTCACATGATTCCGTAGCTGATAGCATCCAAGGCTTCATTTTAACTCTGCAAAGAATTGCTCCTTCAGGAACATAAGCCAGCTGCTGTTCCCCAAACTGCTCTTGTTTTTCTTACAGAAGTTGAAGATGTTGAAAGAGTTAAAGCAAATGCAAAGAAATATATTTGAATTGTGCATTGTCTGTGTGATGTTGTTACAGGATGAGTTGGTTTGGAGGAAATGAGGAAATACTGGCCAGTCTGAGCTTGTATACTTTACCTCATAAGACTTTAAAAGCTTTGATTTGGATCCCATATGGGAGAACACCCTTTTTGCTAAATAGGCTTTGATACTAACAATTACAGTTTAGGTCTTTCTTTATTCAAGTTAAGCCATAGCTTATTCTTAGAGTTGATGCACCTTTTCCACTTCAAAATTTGAAAGAAAAGTCACCATTCATTTATGTTGGACTGTGATAATTATCATCTTCATCTTGTACGCTTTTAAGTGTAAAGTAGAAATGTTAAACAATATGAAAACAAAGACTGTAAGAAATTATAATTATGGGACAGTTGGAAATATAAAATGTATATTCTAAACTGATGATCTCTCCACCCCTCCCTAATTTATTTCAGGTTTATGACTCTGACTGTTGCGACAGCATTCTTCTGGAGCTGCGGGAATATCTGCCAAAATACTTTGGTGTCTGGTCACCACCTACTGCACCAAATGGTACTGTTCTAATTTTATCTGTTAATCCAAACCTCCTGGAAAAAATCTTCTGGAGTCTGATTTTCGGCAGTTGCAAGCTCTGTTGGGTTTTTTTAGTTGTGTTTTGTAACCCGCTAATGTTCCCTCTTAACACCTGGTTCCAGTTTTCCTCTGGCTGGAATCTTCCTCCCAGGGGAGCCAGGGCATGGCTGTTTGTATGGCAAGTGTTCCCTGAGTAGCTGGGCCTGATGCATATTGCTCTGGAGCTGCTGCTCTGGTCTGGGCCACATTGAAGGAGTGGACTGGTGGCATGTTTATGTCTGGTCAGGCCATTGGAGCAAGAGGCAGGAGCTGTGTGGGTGTATAAGGAAGAAAAAATGAATAGACTGGGGCCTCAGGAGAAGTGTTCAAACTGGACTCTGCTGCTGGATCTCCAGAGGTTGTGTCATATCATACAAAACAGTTATTTCAGCAGTTAAGCTTGGTGGAGAGCTCTGCTTGGCACCCTCTGTTACTGCTTTTAGTAGAGCAAAGCTCTGTTGTCTTAACTTTGTGTTTGTATTTAGGAGTCAGGAAGAAAAAGGTATTTTGGGAGGACAATTGGAAGATTGTCTCTTCAAGAGAAAATAGATATTATTGATGTATTTAAAACAGAAACTGTTTTTTCTTCTGGAGACTTCTTGTATTCACGCTGGGGAAATAGAGCTTCTGGAACATGGAGAAACAAAAGGATGCTAATGAGTCTGTTTAAATACATTGGCACCAAAACTAGATGCTGTTCTCCTTTAATATAACTCTGTCTTCATTTGCTTATACTGTCACTTGCTAGACTTGTTTTTCAAAGAGTGTAGGAAGACAGTGTCTTTGGACCCTGGCTAAACTCTGTGAGAAGCAAAGCAAGGAGGATTGTGGTAGTACCCAGTGCTTTCTTGGCTCAGATTCGCCTTCACGCTTTCATGTTTGGCCCTAACTCAAATAGCTCTACCAGAGCTATCTTTTTCCTTCCCTTAATTTTGTGTGTCATGGAGGTCATTAAATGTCCCCTCGAAATTGCAAATTGATTTTTTCTATTCACAGTAGGATCTTAAGATGTAAAACTAGGTGGTCTAGCCAAGATACAGTAATTCAACACATCCATGATTTACTTTGGGAATTCACTAGTGCTGTGCACTGTGGAGCTGAATTTTGGCAGGTCTCCACCAGTAGTTCTGACGTAGCCAGTATGAATAACTGTTTAAAGGGAGAGTAACTTTGGATTTGGATTGTTTTGCTTCTTGAAAAGACTGTGCGCTCTCAAGAGCCCTCTTTGCAGAAAGCTATGGCAGGAGTTCAAACAAAACACTCCATTGCCAGTTCTGTTATCTGTTGTATTAACAAGTTTTGTGTAGTCTTGATAGAAATCAAATACGTTGTAGATGATGGAGCTTAGCAGAATGCACGTGTGCTGGATACATCCAGAGCTAAGGAGGTGCCTGATCACATTGGAAATCATCTGTTGTTCAGCAGGTATTTGCAAATGCAGTTCTGCTAATGCCAGATTTGAAGGAAAACTCTGCGATGCATTTGTCTGTGCACATCAGTGCCTGACACCAGAGGGGGAAAAGAATCAGCAGCTTTCTGAGCTTGGAAAACAAGTTTAGAAAATTAGGAAGAAGGGGATCTAACCATATAGCGGAGGGACATGGAGAGGCAGCTTTGGGGAAATCAGAGATGAGTTTGATACCTGGTCCCCCAGATTAGCTGTGAATTAAGCACTGGTTCAAAAGAACAATCTGCTTAGCTGCTGTGGTGTGTCCCAGTGATGTTAGCTGAAGGAATCTAGCTGCTGGAAAGGTATCTAGTTCCTAAATGTCGATTGAGGATGTATTTGTAGGTTTTTGCAGTCTTGACGTTGGAAGCCTGACCTTTCCTTTGACAGTGACTGCTCTACAGCTTCAGGGGACATGGCTCCACACAACCTCCAAGTAGTGAACCCAGTAATTCTTTATTGCTGCTAAACTGGGCATAGGTGACTTCTAAAAAAACCAAAAATTAAATTAAACAATCTGTCAGTTACCAAACTGGGCTTGCTGCATATTCTGAACTGTCTATGTTTTTTAAGAGTGTGTGTGTGTGTGTGTGTGTGTGTGTACATCAGTTTGCCTGGTTTGCCAGGGCAGAGAGAGGATGGCCATCAGTATCCTTGTTTCATGGAAAGTTCTTTTGTTTATGAGATAAGAAGAAGGAGGGCTCTTTGAATGGTGTCTTGTATGTGTAGCATCATAGTTGTTACCTTGGGTAGGGGATTGAGAGTTTGAGTAGTTTCTTACAGACGTGAAGAGAATTGTAGGCTTGTGGTAGGAAAAGAAACCAACAAACAACAAAACTAAACTAGTAACTAGATTTAGGACTACTCTGAACGTGATCTCTGACCATCTCTGAGTTTCCCTGTGACAGGTAGACAGGAAGTGTGGTGGATAAGGTGGGGAACACGAGTTTCTTTTCTTGGAGAAATATTTAGGGAGAAGCATCAGTCATCTATGCTGAAAATGTAGATGGGTGGATGAAATTGCTAGCTAAAAGGGGTGGAATGCAGTAAGTGTAAGTGACAATATAGGAAGCGTGACAGAAAAGATTGACTGGTATTCACTGGTGGAAAACTGTACGATAGTTGTCCTGTTCTGCTGAAATGGCACATCTAGTACTACTGCACAGGAGGTGGAGTTAGAGGTGGGTGACACTCCATCTCCCTAAGCTGACCTAGAATGAGACAGTTTGTTTTGAGCTTTGGGTTCACTGGCATTGTGGACATTTGGAATTTATTAATGAAGAAGTTGTTATAAAGATGTAGGAACCACATGAAGCTTTTCTATCTCCTTCTGAGAGTTTTGGGGTTTGCCGCCTACTTGTTGCCCCTGTGCATTTTTTCTTTTTTTAAAGCAGCTTCACTGCTGCTCATTTCCTACTGTGCTTTACTTTTGTTGCCTAAACTGAGAACAGGGTAGATGAATATAAGGCAGCTTCAAACCTTTCTTTTCTCCCCTTGTTGCTGGGAGCAACTGAGGCCTTTCTGTGCTTATTCATATATTTTGAGAGATGCTTTGTGAGCTAGGAGAAGTCAGATGCCTCAAGTTATGTTGTTCCTGATTCCAGTGAGGACTGAAAGCGTCAGCAAGTACGTGCTGAAGCCTGCAGTGGTTCATGCCATGCATACTTGCTGAATTTTGGTGGTCTCTTGGTTTGTCTCCTTTGGGACTGTAATAAAATATGTAAATAATATGTCAAGCCACATCTTCCTGCCTCCTCCCTTGCTGCTGAAAAATGGGAAGGGCAAGCCTCTGAGGAATCATTTGTTTAAATCTTTGCAAAATGTAGTCAGGATTATCTACCAAAGCTAAGATACAAAAATTCTTATAAATTGTTTTCTCTGCAGGGGTTTTTAATTTAACCTGGTTTCAGGCGGCAAATGCATAATTTTCAAATGCACGTTGGGTTAGCAGTGTACTGCATAATAATTTAGAAAATCTCAACTGCTTGAAAAATCTGCAATTTTTAGTTTGACAAAACAAGGGGAGGAAGGAGAGTGCCCTAGTTATCCAGGCTCAGCAGAAGTCTTGTTGATGACCTCAAGAAGGACATTTGGGATTAGATCCTCAAAGGCTGTGAGAACACCTGCCTTGAAAAGGTAGAGCAGTGAGAGCTATCCATGCCTGTATCCAATCCACGCTACATCTGCCTTAGCCTTAATGCGTTGAGATATTGCCAGGGTAGTTGTTAAAAGCTGGGGGTTTGGAGTCTGTTTCAGTAGACCATAAATCTTGAACGCAATGCAAATAAGAACCCAACAGTACCAGGAAAAAGCGTAAACACAACATACATTTTTCTGAAGCTGTAATAAGAAAAAATAACTGGGTATAATGCTTTATCTGTGGTGTCATTGGTAACTCTGAAGACTTAAATAATAATTACAAAAAGTGTGAGAGACATGTGTCACTTCTGGATAATTCACAGGCGTTGCCAAGTAATTAGTATGTCTGAGGGTTAGTGTTAGCTCCTAAGTTACTTTAATGCTTGATGGTTTTTTTAAATAGTAATTGTTACATTTTTAGGAGGTCAGTAAGGGAAATATTCGAGCTAGATCTGAAATGGATGGGGAAGTAAAAAGTGGCAGATGTTTAAACTTTTAAATATTTAGGAATGTTAGTGCTGTATGTTTAAAAAGAGGGATTTGGACCAGTCAGTGAAGTTAAGGACAGTGGATGCTCTACAGCTACTTTTGATGGAAAGAGCACAACTGTCATGCCTGTGTGTTGTCCAAAGGAAGTATCTAGGTCTTGGGAGGCTTAAGTTCTGCTTTTTAAACTAGTTATTTTTATGAGTTCAATTTATTAAGGAGATAGATCATTTATACTATTTTATATACAGTTATATTTTAAGGTTGATAAAAAAAATTGAATTTAAACAATTTGTATACTTTCTGGTAACTTGCAATTTTGTTTGATTTTGTATTTGTAACAGTTTTAGTCTGGAGGTGCTCACAACATAATTCAAAGCATTTTGGAGTTGGTGATGGACTGCAGACATTTTCGGCAATGTTTTTGTATTTATTTTCTGTCCCCACCTCCCATGGCATACCTCTGCCCAGTGCTTTTGAGAGCTAAGTACAGAAAACCTTGTATTTCATCTAGTTCTTGTTTTCTGGATTGTTTTAGAGTGATGACACAAATCTATTTATTACTTACTTCTGTAACATGCAAAAAGGATAGGTGTGAAGGATAACACTGAAGTTTTTACAGTTGTTTTAATAACTGATAACTAACTGGTTATATGGACTCCCCTAGATTCAGTACTTGTTCCCCAAAGCTGTGCTAGTATCTGACTGAATTAAACCTCTGTATAAGAACTTTGAATAGGAAAAGTGGCACCTGCAGTACAGAATACACTTCCTGGTAGAATTCCAGCATGGTGGGGGCTGGAAGGGACCTCTGGAAATCATTTCATCCAACCCCCCTCCTAAAGCAGGGTCACCCAGGGCAGGTTGCCCAGGATCATATCCAGATGGGTTTAGAATCTTTCCAGAGGAGACTCCACAACCTCTCTGGGCAGCCTGGGCCAGGCTCTGGCACACTGACAGGAGAGAATGTTTTCCTCCTGTTCAGATGGAACCTCCTGGATTCCAGTTTGTGCCCATTGCCTCTTGTCCTGTCACTGGCCCTATCCTCTTGACCCTAGCCCTTTATATATAGTTAAGCATTGATAAGGTAGGGAGAGCATTTGTCCTGCTTCTCCTTAGGGGATATCTAGTGAGCAAATACTGAGTGAGTGCTGCCTGTGATTTCTCACAATTAAGTGTGAGTTACTTTAGCTTGAATATCCTTGCAGTTGTAGTTAACAAACCTGGGTGATGAGTGAGCTAGTCCGTCATGAAGCTCTTTTTGCTGTAGCTAGATAGATTCTGTAGCCCAGAGGACATTGAAATGTACTGTGAGCTTATACAGTGAGTTAGTAGAAGACTGGATTTTTTTTTTTTAAAATTGCATATTGGTTTGACAGACTTTCCTGAGAATGACCTGACATTAACAATATGCTTAGTCCCATTCATACATAAAGCAGACATCTAAGGATTAAAGAAAATCTAATTCAGATTGATACATATGATCATAATAGTGTGGAAATTGAAGATCTAAGTAGGACTTACTGAAGTAATAAAAGTCTCTTTTCATTTCTTATCCTTAAGATAGCATTTCTACTCACGAAATGGAAATGGTATGTTGCTGGTTCCCTTGATCTTGACTCTAACAGGTTCTATTACCTGTCTACAGCTATCACAACAAGACAATTTGTCTCTCGTTTCTCTTTAAATTTGAACTGGTTTTGGTTTTGTTGACAATCCCGTTTTAGATTATGCTGCAGGAATGGGGAATAGTGCAGTGGTTTTGCATGAATTGCATTAAAGCCAAAGACACTCCTGGAATAGAATCACAGAATGGTAGGGGTTGGAAAGGGCCTCCTGAAGATCATCTAGTCTGATAGGCTGTACTTGAAAGAAGAACAGCCTTCAGTGTGAAGTTTGTGGCTGGAAACTGTATTTGTAGAAGCTGATGTGAAGAACGAGGCATGTGTTAATGTTGTATGTTCTCTCGGTGCGCACTGCGCCCTGATAAGGGCTGGAGATCTGTGCAAGTCCTCCAAGCAGGTTGTCTGTGAGTTAAGCAGCTACTGAAATTTGCTTTCTTGTTGTGTTCTGACAATCGGTGCTGTAGATCGTGTTGGTAATAGTCTCTTACCTGCACTGAAAAAAAGCCTGAACCAGTTTGACAAGGTTTTAGATACTCCTTTAAATCTTCAGGCACTCCAGGGCCTTGGGGTTTTTTGGTCCACCCACCCTCCCAAAGGGACTTTTGGAACTGGATGAAAGGCAGCATAGGATTTGAGGAGTGTTTTTCCCAAAAGGTGCACCATGAGAAATGAGTATGGATGGGAGCAAGATAAAAAGAAGAAAAACAAGAAGCATTTTGGCCTCTGCAGGGTAGACTCTGAAATGTTAATTTCATGTTTTAAATGACACAAAGGAAAAATTGCTGGTTTAATTCTAGCCCTTTTTAGACTAAGAAAGAAAACACCATCTTCATTGCAAAACCAGCTGTGTAGTAACCTGTGTCTGTATGTGCTTATTAATGCTATTTGAAGTATGTTAATGGCATCATAAAAGCCACTCGTGAATGTAATCTGGGCAATAATTTGGATTTGAGTGTGAGGTTAGCACACTTAAATTGTATACAATTATCTAAACAGTAAGGCATTTAGAATTTAATGCCAACAGAATTTGTGGGTGTCAACGACAGTGATTTAGTCTGTGTTGAGAGACAAATCTGACTCTTGCAGAACTCACGTGAAGTTAAGCCTTAAACTGTTCTCCTTCCTCCACAAAAGCTCAGCAGAAACTATATAATGATTTTGCTTTGACCCACTGTTTATCAAAGTTTTGTCTTTTTAACAGATACGTATCTAAAACTGGAAGATGTGACCCGTAAATTTAATAAGCCTTGCATAATGGATGTAAAAATAGGTCAGAAAAGTTATGATCCGTATGCTTCAGCTGAGAAGATACAGCAGCAGGTCAGCAAGTACCCGCTGATGGAAGAGATTGGCTTTTTGGTACTTGGCATGAGGGTAAGAACTTGTTTTGTTTTCAAATTCTGCTTCTGCTCTGGTCTGTTGTCCCATACCAGATACAGTAGCTAGATTTTCTAGCAAATGACAAATCCTTTTGGGTTTTTATGTAAATAAAGAGTTACCTGAGTACGTTGGTAGTACTGGTATCAACTGTTGTGTGAAATATGTTCCAAAACACACCACTCTTGTTCACAACAAGTGTTTGACTTGGCCCTGTCCCTTCTGGGAGTTTATTTACAGCCTGGGTTCTGTATGTACAAGAAGGGGGCTGGGACAGATGACAGTCATTTAAAACTGGAGGTAGTTGCGATTAATTCTTCTTGCATAGGAGATATTTCAAATTATCAAAGTATTTTTTTGACTTCTAGGCTTATATCAGAGATTTACATATGGAACCAGTCTTTAATAATTTAATAACAAGCTGTATCCTCCCCAGATTTTTTTCTTGATTTAAAAAAAAATAAAAATTAATGTGTGGTGGGTTTACCTTGGCTGGGTGCCCGGTGCCTACCCCTAGTCCCTCTATCACTTCCCNTTTTTCTATTTAGGGAAGAGTAAGTTTAGCTCTCAGAGGTGATGCATGTAGCTATAAATAGCTGCTTACATTCTGCATTTAAAAAAGCTTTCCAGCAGAAGAAAAGCTCTTTGACGCTTACATGCGTGAGGAGCAGCTGTCAGTTGAAGGTGAGTTTGGGATGGATAAGGCCCTGCAGATGTCCGCACTAACTCTACGACAGTTCCTCATCTTGAGTGAGGAGAAAGATGGAAATTCAATATTTGTATTGACTACTCTAAAACTTCAGTGTAAAGAAAACTGTACAGAATATTTATGGATCCATAACATAAATACGTCGATGTCAGCAATGAATTCCTGATGCAATGCATTTGAAGTACTTTTTTCTGCTATGATTGGTGCAGGAACGATTTTCTTTTTGATGTGATATTTTTGTTTTCCTTCTCTCATATGCAAAGCCAGGGCTTCTCAAGCTCTGCATCAACAAGCGTAGCTGGCTGAAGACTTTGATAAGCTTCCGCTTTGCTGTTAGGTGGCAACAGCACACAGATCGCACCACTGTTGGAAATAATTCTAATATCTCTGTAGTGTTTTGTGCTTAATTGCCTAGGCTCTTAGCCTTAACTCTGTCTTGAAATAAGCTTTTACAGCTATAAATTATAGTGGTCATGAGTAGTAATTATGTAAGCTAAGCCTATGAGAAGGAACGTGGGAGTTGAGTCAAAAAAACGGAAACAGTTTAGATGGAGAAGGGAGGCTGGAGATTATAGCTTTGTATTTGGCTTAGGGCATTACATAACCTTTCTTATCTCATGTGTAAAACAGTGTTCTTCACATCCTTTGTTTTGTGGCAGTGCAAGAGGAATGAACGGTTGCTTCCACAGTATTTTTGCTTGCGGCAGTTGCTTCAACATTGTCGTTTATTGGTATCTTTATCCCATTGCAGAAATCCTTTTTCTGCCCTCATTCAAGCTATATGTACAGTGGTGGTTCCCCCAAGTGCTTTCCCATCCGTTGTTTAACTGGATGAGATTTGGTTTGTGCCTTTGGTACCGAATTGCATGTTGGAAGTTCTTTTCCATGGAGAATTCGGAAGATTCCTCCTCTCCTCATGCAACACTTGGCAAAGTGTACAATCACAAGGCATTTTCTCTGCTCGGCTTGCTGCCTTTTGATTATGGGGTGCTCACTGCCTGTCTGATTCCTTTATTTTTGCAAGATTCTGGCCATAATGTGAAACCCTCTTCTGTGCGGGCATTTACTGCCTGTAACAGCTGATGTGCTGGATAAAGTTTGTTAGTTTTTACTGGACAAAACATGTCACAGCACGATTCAGAGAGTAGAGGGGTTTGGTTTTAATCTCACCCTTTGATGTTATTTTTAACATGGGGGTGGGCTTGATTATGTAGTTTCTATTTCAGAAGAGCAGAAGAAAGAGGGCCAGGAAAAATAGAAAATGTAGTTATCCACGGTTTTTAAAGCACACATCATATGAGCTGTCATGAAGAGATACAAGCAAAAAAGTCTTCTAGGTGGGTTTTTTTTTACCCTAGAATTTATTTATAGTAGGTTTTTACCCCAGAAGCTATTGATACAGTTTGTTTATGCACCAGTAAATAAGCAGTTTTGTTTCTATGTAAAATATGTATGGTTTGTCCTTAAAAGAACTGAGTATCCTATCAGGCAGAGCTTTGATTTATGTACCTAGTTCTGGCATTTGACATGTGCTAAAGTATATTCATCCTAATGCATGGAATAGACAGAACAAATGTATGGGAACACATGTAGAAAATACAGTCACTTCAATAACATTGGTTAAAAGCTCAGTTTCAGATGTAGTGGAGAGGTTCCTTTTTAACAGATGAGGACAGAGATTTGTTAGGAAAGTAGTGAGAGTTTAAATATAATATGGGAAACTAAGGTACAGTTCTGATGGCAAAAATACAAGTTGCAATATGGCTTCAGTAGTGGATGTATAAATATATAAGACATATCTTTGCAGTGCATGCAGTATAAAAAAAAAAAAAAAAAAGAGTATTTTGTATGCTGTTGAGGGCAAGCAGAATATGTGGGTTGTGATCTCATTTTGGATTCACAATCCATTCAGAATCCACAGTTCCCTATTTCTGCAGGCTTTCTTTTTCTTCCAGAACATCTCAGTTGTGATATCACGTAGTTCATAATATTTCTGGAATGTGTTTAAAGCACAAACTTGTGATTACGTAACTTTACCAGTATAATCCATCATTTACTTGTATTGTTTGTGCCTGTGACCTATTGCACACAGCAATGCAGATACCTCATCAAAGCTGTTCTTAAAAGTGAATTTCCTGATCTACAGCACATGTTTTCCTGCAAGATATTTTAAAACTGACTTTAGCCAAGTCTGGTTTATGAGTTTTTTAGGAACTTTTTCTAGTATTGTGGTAATTTTCCTAAGTTCTGATGTGTTAATAAAAAAGATTTAGGAAGGGAGGAGTAATAAAGTTATTAAATCCTGCATCTAGTGTTCATATTCCTCCACAGTGAAAAAATGACCAGAACTGGGTTTTTACATTGGAGTCTAATTCAAGCTTTGATGTTTAAGGATACAGGAAGACAAAACAAACAAAAGCTAAAAAACACCCCCACAAGACTAAAATAAACCAAAACCACAGCAAACCAAAGAAACCAACCAAAAGCCTGAAAAAAAACAATCCTGCAAACAAGCAGGCACCCCAAAAAGTCTGGCATTAGATGTGTACAGGGTTGAAGTGAGCAGCAATCCAAGGTTCTGGCTGGATTCTCTGTGCTGGATTGTCTGTTACCTCTGTGCACCCCCACCTCTACTGCTTTTCCTTCTTTCCATGGTCTCTCGCTCTTGCAGCTCGGTACATCCATTTCTCAGGCTGAGGGTGCTGGGTCCATGCTGCAGAGCTGAAGGGAGCAGTTCCTCACAGTCTGGTATCTGCTAGTGGATGGAAGGGTGTGTTTTGGAAGCACTTCGTTTGGAGAGTTCAGGAGTTTGACCCAACATTCTCTTGGGTGAGTTCCAGCAGATGGACACCCTGACATTTTTTTCCAGCACTTTTTCCTTACAGATATGTGGCAGCTGGTCCATTTGTGTCCTTATGGATGATAAGATTTCCTGTATGTTAGGAAAAAGCTGATGGTGGGTGAGAGATGACCTCTTTTCCCCCTCTTATTATATAAAAAGGAGGCATAAAAGACATTTATTCTAATGCAGTGCTCTGTAGAAGTTCTGGGAGTCCAAAATTATGTATTAAGCTGTTTTTGAAACAGTTAATGATTTAACAGCAGTGTTGTTTCTTCTATTGAGGAGATTATTAGTCTACTTTTTCACTGAATTAATTTCATTCTACAGCTTATTTATGTAAGGACCTTACTAAGAATCCATATAGATTGTCAGAGTATTTGGTTGTCTACTCAATCATACAAAAAACCACACTGTCAAATACCAGAAGAAGAAAGAAGCAAAAGAGATAGAATAATACATAAGTACAGTCTTAAGGAAGCAGGGATTTATCCACCTGTGCTGAATTTCCAAGCCAGTGGCAAGCAGGGATGTGTGTGCTCTCATCACTTGTGGTCTAGCAACAACATAAGGGAGGAGTTGTTTTTTTGTTTGTTTTTTTTAAAAAAAAGAGGAGGTGCTTAGCTGAGTGGATTTAGATAAATAGGCATGCTCTCAGCAGCAGTAATAGGGTTACAGCATTACTATAGAGCAGTAGTATCAAATATTTTTAAAAGTTTCTCCCTTTGTAATTTTTTCTTCAAGTCCTTGGTTTGTTGTCTTTTGGAAAAAGAAAAATTAAGGCTTGTTAAAACTCAGCTTTCAAGTCTTCTGCTGTGTCACAACGAGTCCCTGAGAGAGCAGAGCACTGCAGAGAAACCTGGGTTTTTCAGACGTGAAGGAAACCTGGATATCTATGTAAGGACAATTGTGAGGTCCAGGCAAGAGATACCCAGGTGTGGATGTGGGTCTCATGTTGGCCCCTGCGAAGGTGGTGGCTTGATGCTGACCTTGGATGTCCCTGGCTTGGCTGGGGTGCTCCCTGTGTACCCCTTGCTTGCAGCTTGGCTCCAGTTTTGGCAGCAGGCTGGATGCTGACCTTCAGGTGCCAGCTACGAGTGCAGAGATGCCTTGTAAATGGAAAACTGTGTGGTATTTAAACACTTGCTCTTACCTGTAGGAGCATAACATAGGGGTGACCATTAAGTATATTAACAGAAAAAAATATGAGGGGTGGACAGCTCAGCCCTTTGCCCTTTGAAGTCTAGATGTCTCTGCATCAGAGCATGTATCTCTAATCTCTGCATCCTTGCTTAGAAGAGCAGGTCCTAGGCTGCCCTGACAGGGCAAGCAGGGGAGCAGGGGTGGGCACCAGGAGCTGTTTCCCAGGCAAGTCTTAATGTGTATTTAAATTATACTTTCTGGAAGTTAGGGAGGTACTGCAGATAAGTATTTTAAGAGTGTGTATTTTTGTGCCTTGCCATGGAAGGCACATACTGAATTACCATAAATAATATTACATAACTTTGGGTATTTCTTTTCCTCAATCCAGTCTTCAGCTTAATGTCTTGAAGGTTTCACAACTGTGTATCTCACTGTTGACATCTTGTGAGGGTTGTGCTTTTTTTTTTTTTAAAGACTACGCTTGTAAAAGACCACTTTTTATTTTAGCTCAAGGTTTTCCTTGGCTCAGGAACATCAGATGAACTAACCATAACTGGAAAAAGGGTACAGAAATAGGTGTGTGTATGCAGGCAGCAAAAATGTAACACCTCGTGGAGAAACCAAAGCCAAGTGCAGGTTGAGAAAGTCCAAAGATAATTTCCCTCAACAGTTGTTAATCTGTTTTTTTATGTGCTGCCCATACATAGTCACTACTATTATTAATTAAATGCCTGAACCTCTTAGCTTGCTGGATTCCTGATCGGTTTATGCAGAAACCTCACCGAGTGGGAGCTGCTTGTAGGCATAAGGAGGAGTCTCCACGTAATTGGCCAAACCAGCTCTGACCTTGTGTAGTAGGAATGTATAAAAAGGACTGATGAAGCAGGAGTTTCCTTGAAGGTAGCGTTTTGCAGATCCTGTAAGGAGTTTTCTTTGTCTTGCACTATGCAGTGAAACTCCTTGCGCATACAGAGCAAACATGTCTGTGGCAAGTAGGAAAGAAATGAGATTTTTCCTGTCTAATCATTTCTTGGCTGTTGTTAAGGTTACAGATTTGACTTGTCATTGTTTTGACAGCAGTGGGCTAGTACAGACAACTGTGCAACAACAGGGATACAGAAAAAGGTTGGTTCAAAGACAAATAGCCTTTTGGGAAGGGTTAGTAGATTAGTAGCAGTGGCAGCATGAACAAAAGCATGTTGAGGCAAGAGGTCCCTAGATGAGGAAGTTGTTTTCAGTCTTCTGCTGCTCCAGCCCAGCCATCCCTGCTTTTAGGGGATAGGTGAGGGCCAAGCAAGAGCTGATCAGAGACTGTTGGAGTTTTCTGTTCCTCTACTTTCAGTATGGGGTTTAATATGTTTGGATTTGGTTGAGATTTTCCAGGAATGTTTCAAATAGTCACTTCCTTGCAGCCAAGAAAAGGCTAGAAGCAGTGTTAAGAGACAGCTCTTTGTGTGCCATGGAGAATTCTTTCATGGCCTACAGATATTGCCCTTTGATGCTATTGTCCGCAGCCAAACCCAGTGGTAACCAAGGGTGTTCAGAGTCCTTGATTGTTCACGAGACAGTCAAATACATACATTATGCTGTTGGTATGTGTGTGGCACTTTGTATAGTTAAAAATGTGCTGTTAATGCAGAACATGCACATCTGCCAGGGTATTTTTAAACTAAAGTCCTTCAGGGGGAATGGTTTTTGCAGATCATGAGAAGAGGTAGAGCGGCTTCGTGGGAAACCCAACTCTAAAGCACAGGGGGCTTATGTGCTGCTCCAGCGCTTCTATGGAAAACAAAATGAGCTTGCAGATCTTAATCAGTATTTTTGAGCAAGTGCCCATGTAACAAAAACTGTTAGCTCCTACGGGAAGAGATAAGGTTCTGGTAAACAAGGTTATTCGTTCAGGAGTGTGCTGGTGTATGGAGGAAGCTGCCTCTAGATCGAGTAAATGAGAATGTTTAATATTATTAAAATGAAGAAACAGCTAGTGAGAACTTAGATGTAGTTGTCAGACTCTTGATCCTCTTCCTAAGCAATATATTTTTAAAATTCTTGCTTTATTTAATCATCATTGGCTTGTGGCTCTTTAAATTTTAAAAGTTTTTGCCACTTTTTGTATGTTGTTGAAAGTAATCTTGGTACCTGAAGTATTTACATCAATAATCCTTTGATTCATACCATGTATGCGGCTCTTCTTAGGTGTTTTGGGAAAGAAACCAAGAAATGGTGAAAAATGATTGTTTTCATGACATCAAAATCACCCTTGTCAGGTGCTGTTTTAGAAGAAATCACTTCTGCTGTGCTCTTCTGCAATCTGTAGGTACCAGGGCCTAACAGAGGAAATAGGAATTGTAACAGTGGAAGTGTCTCTGCTACCAAGTGAACTTAAACATTTAGGCTTGGAACTGTTACTTCTTTAAAATAATCAGAATTATTTACTTCCCCTTCAAATGATGACTTAAATCAGTTTCTACACGCTGGATTTAATCACTTCTATCTTTTTGTCAAAAGAAGAGCTATTTGAGACTTTTATTCCCAGCTGCTTCATAAAGCAGGAGTTAAGGAGCTGTGTTCTCATGTTGTGCTTGTTGTGGTGTGGATGGAGGAGAGTTTCGGGGCAGGGGGCTGCAATGGAAACAGGAAATTATTGCTTTTTAAATTATTGCTCATGTACCACTCCTTTTTTTGTGCTGATGTTCCACTGTCCTGGATTTTTTGTGGGCTACAGCAAGGAAAAGACTCCAAAGGAGGGATTAGGGGCAGGCGCCTCACCGGTGTGCCCTGGCCTTGCTTTCTGTGGGGCCCACTCTTGTTATGGTGCGTGGAGGGTGGGCAGAGAAGTGGGGCTGCAGGGGTGGGTGGGATGAATGAGCTCCAAGCACAGAGTTTCTGCCAGAGGCAACTGCCTGCTTGGTAACACCATTATTTCTGTAAATAAGAATTGTCTACACTCTCATAAACAAATCATACTTGGGCCTGGCTGGCTGGCACGTTTCTACTGTGGAAATTTTTTCAGTTAGAGGGAAAATGTGTCTCTATGTAAAATTTTTTTTAATTAAGTTGCTAAGCTTGTACAATTCCTGATATGGACAAAGCTGTACCCATATGAGTTGCCTCCCTTTCAGGCAGGAGCTGAGGTGCTGCTATCAGTGCTGGAACAGAGCTTCCACTCAGCTCCTGTTGTTTATTGAGTAGAACCTCATTTGGGCCAGTAATTAGAGTTTCAGGTGGGTCTCATGGAGCTGGGACTTCCTGGTCATGTCCTCCTGTACATGGCACTGATGAGAGTGTACCTTGAATATTGGGCTCAGTTTTGGGCCCTTCACTCCAAGAAGGACGTTGAGGGGCTGGAGTATGTCCAGAGAAGGGCAGTGGAGCTGGGGAAGAGTCTAGAGCACAAGTCTTGTGAGGAGCGGCTGAGGGACCTCAGGTTGTTGAGCCTGGAGAACAGGAGGCTCAGGGGAGACCTTCTCACTCTTGACACCTTCCTGAAAGGAGGTTGGAGCCAGGTGGGGGTCGATCTCTTCTCCTGAGGAACAGGTGATAGGACAAGAGAAAATGGCCTCAAGTTGTGCCAGGGGAGGTTTAGGTTGGACATGAGGAACAATGTCTTTCCAAAAGAGTTGTCAAGGGCTGGCCCAGGCTGCCCAGGGCAGTGGTAGAGTCTCCATCCCTGGAGGGGTTTCAAAGCCATGTAGATGTGCTGAGGGACATGGTTTAGTGGTGATCTGTCAGTGCTGGGTTAACGGTTGGACTTGATGATCTTGAAGATCTCTTCCAACAAGAATGAATCTGTGACTCTGCAATATTTCTTATTGTTTTGCTGTTGCCCTCAATGTTTTTATGGTTTTAAGAACTGCAAAATAATTGCATTGAATTTTTGAGCTTATGTTTTACTGATATAACACTCATAACAGGTAGGACTATAACAGTTGCAAGTCTCAGCATTGATTTGCAAGGCAGGTGCCATATAAAATATTTTCCCATAATGTATGTGTTGCATTTTGCCAACATAATAATGTCTTTCTGATGCAGAAAAGCTATAGCTTAGACCCCAAGATGCAAAGGGAAGGATTTTGCAGAGCAGAGCACTAGAGGAAAGTGTTGACCGCTGCGAGGAACTTAAAACTCTGGGGGGGCAGTGTTTCGTACCCCTTTAGAGTACCAAAGGTTTAGTAGCCTGTCTGTAAGGGGTCTCCTAGCTCTGCAAAAATACTGATTGTTCAAAACTAGCACAGAGTCACTCCCTTGTTTCTTGCAGGTTTACCACGTCTCTTCTGACAGCTATGAGACACAAAACCAGCACTATGGAAGGGGCTTGACAAAGGAAACAGTAAAGGATGGTAAGAGAATTTCCTGTGTCGCAATTTGGTGCTCTTGGATATGTTTTTATTTATTTATTCATAGAACTGTATGGAAAAAGTAGCCTGTGTGTTCTTATTTTAAAAGTCCCATTTTCTCCTCTTTCCAGATAGATCTTTAGCTGTTTCCTGTGTCATTTGAGCTACCTGTCGATCCTAAATTAAGTTTGCAGCAGTGTAGTGCACAGGAATGTCCTCATCATGGCCCTTTTACTATAAGGGGGTGATGGTGGTAGAATTAAACTTCTTTGCAGCTTTGAAACTATAATGAAATAATCTTTTTAGAAGTGTTATATATTTTTTTTTAATATATATATTTTTTTATCTCTAGTTGTCATCAGTGACTGTATCCTGTCTTTCATGTTAGAAAGCTGCTATAAATGCATCTTTCAGTTTAAGGGACCTTCTTTGTTGAAGTCAATCCCTATGTTGCTCTGCATTAGCAATAAATAAAAATATTTAATAAGAATAAATAAAACCAGCCATCATACAAATGGTGATAACTATTTCAAACTAGTTATTAGCTGACATCTGTTTCTCTGTCCCCCACCAAGGGGGGGGCGTCCCCCTCTCCAGAGCTGGCACTAACTTGTCAGCTCTGTCACTCATGATAAAGAGCTGCTTGAGCTTGTTTAACCCTGAAGAATTTAATGGGTCCCTGCCCAAAACTGCCTAAATACTTGCTAAAATTACCTGGGGAGCAGGAACTGTGTTCATCTGTTGTTTGATTGATACATTGATTAGTTTTATTTACAATCCAAGAGCAATCTGTAGTATTATACAGCTGCCCTTACACAGGTGAGGTGACTGAAGACATCTGAGTTCCTCAGTTCACTTCTGATTTAATGAATAATTGCCTGAAAGGAAACTATGTAAATACTGTCTGTTTTTTTCAAATCAAGAACTATTCTCATCCGGAAAAAAAATAAAAATTGTTTGTTTTCTGAGATGAAAATAATCCTGAAACGTGTATTTCTTGCAGGCATCTCAAAGTTTTTCCACAATGGGTACTGCTTGAGGAAAGATGCAATAGCCGCCAGCATTAAGAAGGCTGAAAAAATTTTGGAGTGGTTTGAGGGCCAGGAGCAACTCAACTTTTATGCAAGCTCATTACTGTTTGTTTATGAAGGTACATGCCAGGCAACAACTGTGCAGTTGAGTGATGTCACCTTGGCCGAGAAGAGAGGAGTGCCCAAAGGACTGTTATCAGGTGGAGACATACTGGAGTATAATAATAATATTCGCGTAATAAATTCTACAGAGAATGGCAAAATTGAGGCCTCTGTAAGTAAAGGCTTGTCCAAATTTTATGCACTTCACAAAAAGGCATACTCAAAGAGTCACCACAGTCAACTCTCATTGAAAGTTGAAAACTTGGAGCAAGACAACGTGTGGAAAAGCAGCACGTGCATTACACAGGAGCATCTGAATGGCAACGTTATTCCCCAACTGGAAAAAGTTTTCTGTCACATGCCGGCAGAGATCAAGGAAAGCACCAGTGTTGAAGTCCGAATGATAGATTTTGCTCATGTGTTTCCTAGCAACACAAAGGATGAGGGCTACATTTATGGCCTGAAGAATTTAATCACAGTACTTCAAAATATTTTGGATAACTAAATTCTTTGCTATGTTTTTTTACTGGGGGCCAATGATAAAGAAGAGCTACAACATGAAGAATTTCTGCACTTGTAATGCTGTATAACTGGGTTTGTATTGTTCTATATTTTATTTGTCTTTGTACTTTTGGTAGAAGAGTTTAACTTTTTTATAATCTCACTCAGGAAAATAATTGCTAGTTAATTAGGAAGCGTAAAAGGAGGAAGATACTTGAGATGAAGCAGTGTAGAATCAGTAGAATGAAATTTATATGGTTGGCTTAAATTCAAGGAGTACAGTTGTACAGTACACGAGGGTTATGTTAGTTCCCCTAATGACTTTAGCGTAGATAATGTTTGCCCACTTGGCCTTGACACTGAGCCGTATCTCCACTAACAGGTTTTCAGCAAATGGACTGAAAACTCTTAATGTGGAGGATTGATGTCCTTAGTACTGCCCTCTTGTGTTTACTGTTTGAATAACTGGAGCTAACCCTACTTGGGAGAGAAACCCTGCTTTGAGTCTGTACTCTAACCTGGAAGCCAGTGTTATCAAAAAGTGCTTTTTCAATGTCGTGGGATGATATTGCTGTGCTTTCAACCCTCGTGCGGGTGCTTTCCCTCTTGGTGGTTGTAGCTGATGTTTACCACAGACAAGCTAAAATGTCATTTGCATTGAGGTGCTAAGGAAAAGCTGGAGTGAAATATTGTAATGGGCTTAAACTGCACAACTGCTAGAGAAACTTTTTGTTCTTAAGAACTGTTCACGGAGTGTCTGATATTATGACTAAGAGAAATGCCTTGATCCGTTGTTCTGATGGCCCTTTTCCAAAAACGTTGCTTTAAAAAGCAAACTAATTGAATGGGGAAGCAAAGTATTTGGAGTAAGCGTACAGAGATGTCCTCTAGCTCTTTGCTGCTTGTATTTTTGCAACAAGCATTTCACATTTCCACTGCTGGGGAGCACCGACTGGAAATGATGAGTGACACAGGTGAAGGACCTTCTACAATGAAGATCCAGTTCAGCCCTGGAGCAACCAGACGTACCTCTGCTTGCTGTGGTGGAGTCGTGGCTCTCTCGCCCTGGGCTAAAGCCGACTCTTAATTATTTTGGGTTTTTTAATGACACAGAGGCAAGCTGTGTAATTTGAAAGATGTCCTGCTTCCTTCATTTTCACAGGAAAAATTCCACCTTTCATATAGAATATTTGAGATCAGGATGATGTATCCAAAGCATTTTTGGTGTGTCTCTTCTGTATGCTGTGTACATGGCTGTCCTGCCATGTGTATATAGTCAGCTATAGGGAAAGCTGGGATGGGAGGAGTCTTACCATCCTTGGAGCGAGATTTAACGCTTTAAGCAAGCCCCAGAAGTTAAGTCTAGCTCTTTAGAATAGATTTGTTAATTGGTAACATGTGTCTTATACATGAGGACATTCTGTGGCACAGTGGCCTTGCTGCTCTCTCCATAATATGTTCAGCACTATGCACTCCTTTGTGTACATGTCCTTGCAAGTTCTTGGTTTGACATCTGTTTTCTAGATCAGAAAGAGGTAAAATACTTTTTCAAGCAAACACACTGTTTTAAATAAAGCTGAAATTTAAATTTATTTAAATAAAGCTCTATTTGAGAACCGGGGTGAATTGGAAGAAACAGGGTATTATCTGTAGAACTTGGTTGTTTAAACTTCAGAGCTAATATTAGCCAATACAGGTAAGAATGAAACCAATTAGCCAATACAAGCAAGAATGAAACCAATCTGTTAGTACTGTAATGTCTCTAAAGCATGGGAAAAGACACTTGCAGGAGGAGCAGTATCATTTTGTTGGTAATTTTATGCAAATTATGGTGAAGGCTAAGGGGAAAATACCAGGAAAAGAAAGCTGCTTTTTTTTCTACCTGGTCTTTCCATTGCACCATATAGTTAATATATTCCCAGTTTTCTTTGAACTAATTTAAGCCATATTCTAGAGTTTGTGGTTTTGTTTGCTTTGATACTGATTTCTGTGTTATGATTATGGTGTTCTGTCCCGTAAATAATCAACACTAGAGTAGTCTGGGCTAGTAGTGGCCTTGTATGATAAATTCACAATGTTTTCTAGAAAACATGGTGGGGGAACATTGATACATCTGAATTTTTGTCCTCTGTAATTCATCTCTGTTGGATTCTAATCTGTTTGTGATTGGTAGAAATCAAGACATCTGCCTCAAAGAAGTCAGTTATTGGAAAATGATCTGTATGCTCTTAGGGTAAGCGCATTCTCCTGTCTCTGCTTTCAGATGCACGTCCTCAGTGTTTGGATGCTCTTTAAGTATTGATTGTGGTGTTGACTATGGCAGTGTTTGTAAATGCACCTGGAATATTGTTCAACTGTCAGAATATTTTGAATTAAAAAAAAAATTATCATTTTTTTTACCAGTAATTATTATGGATGATGTATTTCTGTTAACTTAAAATGTAGCTTGAGAGATAAGTATTTTTATTTGGAAGTTGTGTAAACAAATCTTGCTGTTGAGGTGTTTTGGCTTAGTACCAGCTGTGAAGTGAAGCCTGAAGAGGCATTACATTCACATTGTTCTTGCATACTTTAGGTTTGGTGTTTCCAGTGTCTTGTGTCTGCTCAGATTGTTTTCAGTTACAGTTGAAGGTGTATCCAGAGAAATCATTAAACAGATGACAGAATTAATAAGGAGATGAAGAGGGAAATGCTGCTTGCTAAATGTATGTGTTGCCATTGATCTCCCTCCCTCCCAGTGTTCTCTGTACAAAGTGCACAAGACAGGCAGGAATTACATGAAAATCTTTATGGAAATGGTAACAAGGCTTATACGTGATTTCTGTCCCATAAAACTGAAAGCAGGTCCCTGCCCTGGACCACTGTGGTCTGAGTGCTGTTGTTGATGAAACCATCTGATTTGATTGTAAGCAATAAGAGTTTGATTTAGCAGAATCGATTGTCAAAAGGGAAGGTGCATGAAAGCATTGTCAATCATGTACTCTCTGAGAATATGCTTTTCTGAAAACTTTCTGCCTAGGGGATGGTGAGAATTGTGTATAGACTTAGCTAATGAGAGCTTGAATTGTATAAAGTTTTATAAAAAGCATTTACATAGATGGTATTTTTGGATATGGGTGAAATTTGTTCCATAAATTGCGTTGGAAATTATATATACCATTATGAAATGTTTAAAGTATTTTAATCAGCTCATTTTATGAACTAAACTGGAGACTTCACTTATAGTTGTAATTCACATGAAACTTATACTGGTTTCTATTTTTCCTGCTGTAATGCATAGTCAGAATGTTCTTCTCCATAACCCTCCAGTTTCATGGAAAACTTTTGAAGTACTTGGTAGGTTAGGAAATGACTAATTCCCTTTAGTTTGATTAATAGAGTGCATATGTTCTTGAAATCATAGAATCATAGAATCATCAGGGTTGGAAGGGACCTTAAAGATCATCTAGTTCCAACCCCCCTCCCACGGGCAGGGACACCTCCCACTAGATGAGGTTGCTCAGAGCCCCATCCAGCCTGGCCTTAAAAATTTCCAGGGATGGGGCTTCCACCACCTCTCTGGGTAACCTGTGCCAGTGTCTCAGCACCCTCATGGGGAAGAACTTCTTCCTNTCAAATAAAATATTTTTGGATAAGATCCAAAGGCTGCCGGTCTTCAAGTATCTCATAGGGATAATAGGCCGTGCATGTTCATGGAGTTTCAACACCTGTGTAGGAGGTTTTCTGGGAAGTATGTTCCTCTTCATAGCCACTGCCTTTTCTCTTTGGTCACAGCAATCTATAAACAGGAGCTGCACCCAAAGGACACTGAGCAGTGTTTGAAAGGGGGAAATGAGAAAAGGTGAGGATTGTACAGCAGAAAACACACTTCAGGATGTTCTATTGTAGGCTACTGGAGATGGGCCTTGTGTATTTGAAGTTTAATTTTTGTTGTATGACATTAAACAGCAAGCAGTTGGAACAAAGGTACTTTAAAAACACTTTAGTCTGAATTGTGTGCATTGGTTCAAATAGTTCTTTTATTTTTTTAAAGTGACTTATGATGTAACTTCCAAATATGATGTGTGTTGCACCTGACTGTAAATGAAACTAGAGTGCACAAAGGCACTTTAATACTCTGGGAATTGTACTGGAAGGTAGATGAAAGCATGTGAAATTATACCCGCTGTTGTGTTGTTAATTGTTTTTAAAATCTAAAATTCTACATGAATTATGCTTGATGAATGAATGAATGTATCTAGTCTAGTCTGGTCTCCATTTCTTTGGTTCAAGTGTCTAAAGCTGTCACTCAGTCTCCTCTCATTTGTATGCGTTTGTAATTTCATTTGCTGTTCTTTGCCGTTATTGGACTGCAGGGGGTATTGTTCATATTACATGTTGTTTATTTTATAGAACATTGTACTATGCTATCTACCAACTTTTGTAACTTAATTATAAGTGATATTTAGGGTAATTCTAATAGCTGTGTATTTGGCAAATTATTAAAATTTTCTGCAAGCAATTTGCAAGGAGAATTGGTTTCTTTTTAATACTGGAAGATTGTTGAGAAAGTTTTCTTGAGTATACCTACACTGCTTAATTACTTCTTCTTTCTCCTTTTTTCTGTGCACTATGTAATGGGTGTTTACCTTGGATTTTCTGGTTTTGTTTTAGCACCGTATTTTTGTCATGGAATCCATGGCTATTTGTTGGGAGTACCTGCCTTGGTATACAAGAGTCACCTCTGTGAAATGGAAAGAAAAAATTACCCTCCCCCCCAAAGATCCCCAAAACAGAGCTTGGCTTTTGAACAAAAGTCTGTGTTGCATGTGAATTGTTTCTCAGCAGTTTATTTATCTCCATAGTGGTCCACCATTCTTTTTCCTAAAAGCTTTTTCCATGCTGGAAGTGCTTTGACTGGAAAGAGGAGCAGTAAAGACAAAGCCATGCCCTTGATTGAAACAGGAAAAAAAAAAAAGGCATGGGGGGATTTTTCATAAATCTGGGACAATTCAGGCCTTGGTGAACAAGTAGAAAATGGCTGGTTTACTCCAGAAGAATGTTAAGGTAGGCAACAGAGTTATTACTTTGTAGATGTGAAAACTAAATTAAATTAATCAACTGATGGTCATCACAGTTGTAATTATACAGGAACAGCTGGTGCTAATTTATACAGTAGTTTCCAGCTAAGGGATACTTAGGGACAATACTTGCAGTTATGTTGGATTATAGAATGGAGCAGTCATATCTTACACCCTACCTTTGAGTAAATGAATTAAAGTTTTTATGCAGGACATCTGCATCTAGAATTTCCATAATCCTTGAAATTCATCCTGGAGAACACTTCACAGGTCTGGGAGAAGCTGTGAACGTTGTTAATTATAAGTCCTTTAGCTGAAAGCCTGTGGGAACAGCCTTCCAATTTCATTGTAAATCTGTTTGGTTTGGGGTGTTTTGCTTGATTTTGTTTGGTTTTTTTTCTTTTTCTTTAATGTGTTTTTAAAATGTCTTTAAATGTCTTTGGGTGCAGGGGAAGTGATGAGATGGTGGCTGTGAAAGGGAAACAGGACTGCTAGAGAGCTGTTAATGAGGCTTACCTTTAATATCAGGCATTTCATCTACTGTTGCCGCTCTCCTGTCTTTGCTTGTACTTGTTGTTCTTCTTGCCATCCCCAAACATAGACTTCCACTAGATGTAACTAATTTTAGTTTGTGGATTAGGTCACAAGATTTGAGGATAACTGTAGAATGCTAACTGCAAAATCAGAATGGTTTGGGATGGAAGGGACCTTAAAGGTTTTCTAATTTCATGGGCAGGGACACCTCCCAATAAAAAGTGCTCAAAGCCCCGTCCAGCTTGGTCCTGGACATACCCAGTGATGGAGCACCCACAATTTCCCTGGGCAACCTGTGCCAGTGTCTCACCACCCTCAAAGTGAAAAACATCTAATCTAACTTCACCCTCTTCCAGTTTGAAGAGGTATTAGTTTGAAGAGGTATCTTCTCCATTACCCTTCATTCTATCACTACAAGCCCTTGTAAAAAGTCCCTTCCCAGCTTTTTTTGTAGGTCCCCTTCAGATACTGAAAGGCTGCAGTGATGTCTCCCCAGAGCCTTTTCTTCTCCAGGCTGAACAACCCCACTATTTGCAGCCAACACATATTTTCCTCTGGTCATCTCTATGCTTACTTTGACCCTCAGTAGAGCAAATAAATCTACCTATGTATTGTGCAGAATGTCTTGAATGGCAACCTATAGCCTGCTGCACTGTATGTCCCCACAGCTGGCAGTAAAGAATTGGTGTCAGCACACACTTTGGCTGATGAAGCGTGAGGAGAAATTGAGTACAGCCCATTTTCCCACAGCTATATGAGCTCTGCAGTGTGGCTAGCAGCAAAAAACTTGGTTTTGTTAGCAAATTCAGTGGATATAAATTGGGCAAGCAGATGGGAAGCGATCAGATAGAAACTGTGCCAAAGTACCAATTTCGCAAAATTGCTTTTTAAAAGAAACAGAAACAAACCAGGAACAGCTATGAAGAAAATGCAGACTTCTTGGACTGTGGTCAAAGGCAAACCGTTTGTTCTCAAAAAACGTGAGCGTCCTCCAGGATGTGTTTCCATCCTTTTTGCATGTAAAAAGCCATCCTGTGGCCTTGGTCTTCTCCAATACCTGTTCAGGAAAGTTTGCAGGTAAGAGAAATAATTCTGGAAAAACATCATAGAATCATAGAATCATCAGGGTTGGAAGGGACCTTAAAGATCATCTAGTTCCAACCCCCCTCCCACGGGCAGGGACACCTCCCACTAGATGAGGTTGCTCAGAGCCCCATCCAGCCTGGCCTTAAAAATTTCCAGGGATGGGGCTTCCNCCAATGGGAATTTGTGTTGGACCTCTATTTGATCCAAGCAGTGTTACGCTACTATGTAAGTCCATAAAAGCAGGGGTCCTCCACTTGCTTGAATACTCTATATGTGTTTCAAAATATTGATGGAAAGCAGAGCTGGATGGACACTTGTGCAGAATCACACAGCCTTTTGTTAGATCTTACCCTGATTAAAGTTGCTGTTGTCTCACTTTGCTGGGGCTGATGCATCTCCTTGGATCCTGCTCAGGCCACCCAGGACATCTCTCCAGCTGTGGTGGTCAGAGCATCTTCCTCCTTTCTCCCCTGCCTGTGCCCCAAGATGTGACCTCAGGCACTCCCTATTCTCTTTCCAGGTTTTATTCCAAGTTCTTTACCGTTTCTTTTTATTTCCATCTGGGGAGGAAAAAAACCAAGCAGTACTTTTAACCTGTGAAGTGCCACGTGACACTCTGGATCATAGGCAGCTGAGTTTGTTATCAGAGCCCTCTTCCATCAGTACAGCACTCGTCTTGGCACGTGGCAAAAGTCCAAAATAACCCATAAACTACAGCTGTTCCCACAGGCTTAAGTAATACTGTGTTGTGTAACCTTCTTATACAGAAAACTAATGTTACTGTGAATAGACAGCATGGCCTCAGCCTGCTGTCTTTCTTTGAATCTGATTTTTACAAACCTGGAGCATTAAACCCGTAGTTTAAAATGAATTAAGAGACATGTCATGATTTCTTTTATCAGTTAAAGTGGTTTTGTGGTCTCTATGAGGAAAATGGAAGCAATAAAATGGAAAAAGAGCAATCTAGGTATCAAATGGTTACAATCTATCTGGGTCAACCAATGTATTTTCATAAGTTTGTAATTATCATTGCAAATTAGAAAAACTGCTCTATGAGGGCACCAGGGCTTCTCTTTCCATTATGTTGTTAAACAGATTAAACTAAAATCATGGGCCATACAAATTCTTTTCATTAAATTACAGTTATCCTTAAAGCTAATAAAAATGCTAACTAATGCTTAACTAATTAAAGCCCAGCAGCTCACCCAGGTTTGAGGGAGGTGCTTCTAAAACAACCTGAGGTTTTTCAGCAGCCTGGGTTGAGGTCTCTGGAATCTTGCATCTGACAAGTAACGTTAGTAGTAATGGTAGTTCCCAGGTTTGACCTAAGTTTAGCATTTGCTCACTCATCACTGAGAGTACTATAAATGTGAAGCCTTTGTGTTAGACCTCCAGATATCTCTCCTGCCATGATGGTGCCTGGTAGGGGCCCATAACCAGCCAGGCTCTGCCATGGCTAAACTTTGACATCCACTTGTGGCAAGACTAGAAGCAATAGTGTTTTAACACTAGTAAAACTCTGTCCGGAGAAGTAAAATGATGAATCACTTGATCTGTAAAAGCTGGTGCACCTCTAGGAAAATAGCAAAGACACAGAGATCCTGAGTAAGCCCTTGATTTATTTTTCTTTATTGACCCTGTTTCATTTTCAAAGCTTCCACCTCACCTGGTGCTTGCTGATATAAAAACACTGCATAGTGTGTCGCAGGGCAGCCTGCATGGAAAGTCGTACAAGTGAATCAGAAAGTCTTTATAAAGCAAAACTTTACCAGCAGGAAAGGAAGGTGCCACTCATAGCCCTCAATTATATTAGTTTTGTCTAAATCAATGTAGCTCCCAGGGTATAGAAATCAAGATAGAATGGACAGTGAATTGAAGAAAGGACAAGGGGAGAGAATCAGGCAGAAGAGGAGAAATGCATTTGCAGGGAACTGGGAGTTTTCCCATAAATAATAGTGCACTGAAATAAAAGAAGTTGATTAATAGTAGGGGTTTGTTGCTTGTGAAGCATACTGATGTAATGAACTAGTAATACATGTAATTGATTTATTCACACTAGAAGAGAGCCTGAGAATTGCAGAAGGGCTCCCTTAACTTCACCTGTGTTATCCTTAAATCCCAATGCCGGCTTGTATATTCCATGTGACTTGAGAAAGTGGAAAACTGTGTTCAGTTTTTGCCTTTAAGCAGCTCTATTGTTTGACACAGAAAACTCAAGCTGTGGCATTTTGGTTGGGGTTACTAAACAAAGATTGTTTGGGTCCGCTTTTCTCAGGGACATCAGCAGGAGCTTTCCCCTTGGGAGTATGTTTGTAAAAGACCTTTTTGCTCCTCTGATCGAATTCCATGCTGTTTCCAGTTGTACACCGCATCCATGATTACTGCCAAGTATCCTGGGAGTGTGGAGTCTGATACAAAGGTCTGCAGCGTCCTCCTAACCCAGCTGCTTCTCTGGGCGGTGCTAGGTGCAGGTTTGGGATGTGCTCCTTGTACCCAGCAGGGATGGTGGCATTCAGCACTGGGCTATCTGCCTTCTTCCTCCCAATTAGGACTTTGTAGAGGGTTAGACCAGGGGAAATGAGCCTTTCATTTTCCCCCATGGAGACTCTGGGGCTCATGTGACCAGGGTGGGGGTGATCAGGGGAGACTGGCTCCTGGGGGGGCTGCACTCTGTGCTGGCAGCCTGGTGTCGGTCCCCATTGCTAGTTTTGGGGGTATCTGCACAAGTGTCACTGATATCCTCCATAGGTCCCAGCTTGACTTTGTACACTTCCTATTTCTCAGAGTTGAAGCCTTTTTAGTTATATTTCTTCAATGCCTTAAGATGAGTACCCTGTTTGTGTTGGAAAAACATCCTGAATTCTGGTCCTATTTTGGTAATGCCCCTCAACTTATCTGCTTCCAGAGTTTCTAGTGCCCCCCCCCGAGATTCTTTCATTGCTTCAAGATTTATTCTTTTTTTCTCTTTCCTTGCTATTCCTTTAGCAGGAACTAAGCCCATCACCAGCAGACAGCATTTAATTACACCACTGGCACATTTTTTCCAAAACATGCAACAGTAATTCTGGCTTGTGCATCACAATCTAGATGAAAAATAACAAATGTCCCATGTAGCTTTCTCTCACATGAAGGATGGTTAGGGGGCTTTTTGGCAGACAGCATCTTTTGCATTTTCCCTGGCTGCAGATCCCTATCGCAGTGGAGAGGCCTTGGAGCCTGCCAGGTCCCCCTGCACTTTCTGGCACTGCTGTTGTCTCATTCTTATTAAGCATGTGAATATCTCACCAGCATGGGAGGATAAATGCTGGAACGGTTCTGGATGAAGACCTGATAAATTCATGCAGAGGTGGCTGTTCCCCATGGGGCTTTGAGCTTTTGGCCTGCTATTATTTTAATCGAGAATAGTTTTAATGCATTGCTCCTCATAAAAGGCTGATCAGACCTGACTTTTGATCCACACTGGGATTATCTGTTGGCAAAAATTGCTTTTTGCAGACAGCATGAGCTGGGCTCTGCAAACTTCAGGAGCCTTTGGAAAATGCTGGGTAGTTGTGTTTCAGCTGTCTGATATCTTTAGCTGCCGAGCAGGACATCCCAAAATCAATGTTGCTGTTACCTGGGGAGGCAGTGACAACAGTCAGTCCTGTGTATGGCATTTAGGTTAAAGCAGAGATTTAGTTAAGTAAGGCTAAAATTTTGGACTGTCACTTGTGGGAGTATTTTGTGGAAGATTAGAGCTAGACGTGCTTGGTATCTTGTGACAGAGGCAGGTCAGGGGGGGGNGGGGGGGGGGGGGGATTGAAAACCTCCTGAATTTCTCTCCTCTGTTTGGAGATGTACAACTATTTTCTTCTGTGGCAGCAGCTGAGATACTGCCGACAATAAAGAGAGCTGCTTTGCCCCAATAAAATGCTAGAGACAGTGCTTTAAATCTGACTGAGACAGGTTCACTAGCGCATATCTCTTGACTTTACAAATGTACATTAGAGAAACCATTCTATATATTAATGTGATTATTTCATAAGATGCAGAGAAGTAATAGAGCTCTTATATCAGTGGAGTTGTGGTAAACAGTCTTAGGACCGATTATTAATTACTGATAATAAGCAGGAGCACTTTCCCAAGGGAAGATATTGCACATGCTTAGTGGAATGTGTTACTAACAAATATTAATGCTTTCTTTAAAAAAAAGTGGTTTTAAGGACATCAGTCTATGATTCCCTCAGCTGCATGGTTGTAATAGATTTGTGTTTTTAAATGAAAATCTGTGAGAATTACACTACCTTGCAAAATAACGTAACTAAAAAAGAAACCCATTGGAAGATAAAGGTAGGTGTATGGGAAATACCAGTTCCTCCAGGAGGACAGGCTGCTGGCTTTGACCAAGAAAATGATGGGAATAAACCCCCAGACTCCTCTGTGCAGTGTCATGAGGTATTAGGCAATGAGGAGATGATGGTGAGGGAGGGGAACATGTTTGGCAGCCAGGATGTGGGAGAGATCCCAGATTTTGCCTCCAGTTGAGCCTTCATCCTCTCACCCCTCCAGTAAAAGCTCCTTAATCACAGTTTCCTCAACAAATTTGTCCTCAAAAGTAGGTTAGAGATGAGCTTATAACCAGCAGTACTGACAGGATCAGGAGAGAGATGGTTCTGAGCAAGAGAGCACCAGCTGCTTCCTGAGATGGTTTCTCTAGCCCCCGAGGATGGTGGCAATGATCTTTGCCAGCAGCGGGGACAGCAGCTGGGCCGTGCAGAGCAACTTCAACTAGAAACCTTGCCGGAGTGCCTGAGGGCATCCTGTTAACCTGCTGACTTAAGGAAGAAGAAGGAAAATGCTGTTTTCTTACAAATCCCCCTCTTTAGTAGTGCAACAGTCAGTGGAAGTTGAAGTAATAGGATTATTTTCTTTCTTTACAGCAGCCCAGGCTGGTTCACAGCCACTTTGAGGAGCAGCTTTGGAGTAATTTTCCTTCTTGTTTTAGGACAGCTCATTTAGAGAGTTGCTCTGGGTTTTACCCTCTGGCAGATGGTTTGCATGCTGTGTTAGGAACAGCAAATGTCACAAAATGATTGCTTTTGTAGCTCTTTGCATGTTCTCAGTTGAAGATGCTGCCCTAAAGCTGGTGCATGCCTGTGCAGCAGCATGGATGGTAGGAGCTCTGGCATGCAGCTCTTGCCTGGACAACTTGTATGAGGGTTGCAGTACACTGTAGGTTTGCACCACCAAAGTCTTCTTGCTTGGGTGGAAAGCCCAGGTTCTGGCTACAAGAGAGCTCCTGAGAAAGAACAGAGGTTGAGAAGACCGGGTGAGGTTTTCCTACTTTTTTCTTCTTTACTGGAGACCCCATCTCCATCACCCCCAATCAATAGGCTTGCAGGGAGCTTTCCACCACTACCACCAGTCCGAGAGAAGACATATTCCTCCTCAAGGTATCTGTGAGTGATTAATTGTAGCAACAAGGTGTCCTACAGGCAGAGGTAAGGTGGCCAGAGGAGCCCATCCTCATCTCTTCTGGACTGGGCAGAGTCCAAGCTTTCAGCCAGTTCACCTATAGGTACCTAGAACCTAAAATAAAGCTGCTCAAGTTTTTTAATCTGTTCAGATGGGTCCTGACTCTGGATACAAGACTTCCCACTCCCACCACCAAGCAGGTGCCTGGAAGGCTTCTGTGGCCGCTCATCCCTAGCTCGTGTTTGCTCACAAAGGTACAAGGCTGCTCAAACACCTGACTGTGGAAGGAAAACAGCTTGTATTTTAAGGAAATCCAAAAGTTTGTAAAAGGAAGAAAAATAGTAATGCAGTTGCAGGCCTTCTGGCTGTTTCACCATACTTAGGATCATTAAGAAAAGTGTAAAATAAAACAACTATTTGTGGAAAAAATGAGACCGTTGAAAGTCATTCTTATTTTCCTTCCTTCTCTGATCCTCTCTTATTTTCCCTCGCACCACTACTTCCTAGTTGCTCCTGAAATAGCCACAGCACCTATTTTTTATTAAATCAAGGACAGGAAAGACTCTCCAGGGCACTCTTCTGCATCAGTGGCGGGACACACAGCTCCTGGTGACAGGAGAGCCTGTTCCAGCTCTTTGAATGTAAATGCCCTGATGTCTGGGATTATTCTGGAGGCAGCTGAATAACCTGTTAGGTGGTAACTGCCTCCATTGAGCATTCAGTGCCAGCTGCTACCCCAGCTGGGATGAGGAGGCTGCTCCTTTTGGGTTGAGTAAATGACATTAGGGTGATTCAGTCAATTTTGGCAGAAATATTAGCTCCAGCTTCTTCAGGTTCAGCTGCAAATGGCTCAGCCAGCAGCGCTCCCCCTCCTCTAAAATTCCCAGAACCCTCAACCAGGCAGGTACTGCAGTTTGGTTCTTTAGTGTTTATTAGCCTACTGTGAAAAAAGCTGCTGGAATTCTGTGGAAAATATGTAACAAGTTATTATCTTTGCTTTGGTCCCTTACATAGGTTGAACTTGCTCTGCTACCTGTCAGCCATCCTCTTTGACCAAGTCCTCTGCTTGGTCTAGGAGACATGTTGTGGTGAAGCATCCAAGTTCACCAGGAAAGCAGCTTCATGATGTATAAACATAACAGCAAAATAAGAAAGTGCCCGGGTACAGATACATGCTGTCTGGCAGAGGTGAGATCTTCCCACATCATGTCCATCTCCCCTTCACACTCCAGCTGCCTCATCAAAGTCTTTCTCACATTTGTTATTTTGTTTTATTTTGTTGGGAAATGGTAGAACAGAAAAGAAAAGCTCTAAAGCAAAGTGTTCATGTTATTTATTTTTCACCTTGTGACAAATACAATTTTCTGTTGTTTTTCCTGATGGAGGTGGAAGTATCAGGATTACTAACAGTTAAAAGGTATTTTTATTTTGTTAAAGCATTTAGCATGGGGATTTCTCTTTAAAATCCAGCCGGAGGAAGTCTGAGGGAGTTGGATGTGGCACGAGTGAAAAGCTGATGTGGGTCCTCCCTCCCAAAATGCATCTCCCTGTGCAGCTTCTTGTATGAGGGAGGCTGAAGGATCCAGTGTTAATCTTGAGGATTAGATATGAATATAAAGTGAGTAAGGGGTCAGTAATGTTGAGAATTGCTGGGAAAAGTTTCTGCTTTCTGGTGAAGAGTTGAGGGAGATCCTTACAGCTCTGTTAGTGCTTGCAGCAGGATTTCCAAGTTGGCTCCGGCAACAGAAACTCTGGAGGGAGCTGTAAGAGCAGTATTTCAGCACAGCTTCAGGTTGGGTTGGTTTTTTTTCCTCTTCTCAGCCAAAATTAAGTTTTAAAGAGGTGGTGCATTGGGCATTTTAAAGTGGATGTATTTCTCAGTGATATGAAAGGCAATTGTTTTACTTACCCCTGCTTCTATAACTGCAAGTGTAGTTACTGAAGCCTTTGCAAGCAGTATTCACCTGTGCCTTTGCTGGTCACATTTAAGTGGTTTTCATCAGTGTAGGAGGCCAGCTCTGTTTTCTGTGCTGGATATCAACTTTTTCTGAAATAGAGAAACAAAAGCGTAGGTAAAACTACAAAATATAGAGCAAATGTGGAATTTTTTTTTAAAAGGATTTTCATGGCTTTTGAGTGTTATTACTGTTTTTAAGATGATGATTACAGAAGGGGATGGGTAAACTTGGGCACAAGCCCCTGAGATATGCGTGTTTAAAATACAGCTGCCATGTTTATAAACTATTGGGAGGGCTTTTTTTTGCTCTGCAACCTCAAATGCGGCGTGCAAAACATTTAAAAACAGCTTTGTTGGGGGCTGACCTTGAGTTGCTGTGGTTCTCCTTACCTGTGGCAGGTATCCCTGTCTGGGGAGGCTGCTGCTTCAACCTGCTGCTCTCTGCTGGCATTTTAGTATATAGTATAGTGGAAGGAGAGACTGATGAGCAGCTCCTGTTGTTCTTGATTTTGGGTCAGTTCCATTTTGTCCATGGTGTCCTGTCTTCTCAGGAAGACTCTTCCTCCCTCACGAGTGAGGAGTAGTTTAGGTTGTTTGCAATGCTTAAGTATGTGTGAGGAGCTGGGTTAGGCTTAGGAGTCCCAATTCCAATAAAAAAAATCCCTCAATGTGCTATTTCTTCTGGTTAATAGTGCCCATTTTCACCAAAAGCCTTTTCAGTAGAATGGCAACTGCTTTCTTGGAAGGAAAATAAGCCCTTGAGGAAGGCTTTTGCACCAGGAGAAATGGCGAGGCACAGGAGAGGGGTATGGCTAATGGTGGGTGTTACTGAGCCTGTACAGTGCCCCTGAGCCCCAGCTCCTAAGTACTGATTTAGCACTGAAACAAATACAGATTTGGGTTTGTTTAGGTTTTTTTTGTTTGTTTGTGTGTGTGTTTTTTAACCCAAGGCACAGCAGTTGGGCCCTAGGTCCCACCTCAGCAATACCAGCCCAGCTCTGAGAGCCTCAGAGGTGAACAGGCCCTGGCTGCGAGGTCTGGCCCTAAGGGGGTTCCCGGGTGGTCTGTGGGCACTGCGGGTGAGCCAAACAGTACCCTTTAAAACCACTTGCTGCTGTCAGGGGAGGGTGTGAGGGAAAATGGCTTGAGGGGATGGCATCAGTGATGGTGACTGAGGTAAACCTGAGCCAAGCAGCCATGAGGTGGCTGAGGCTTTCCTCAGGGGGTGTCTCTGTGGTTAGTGAGGTAAATACAAAGCTTGCCCATGTCTTCACCACAGCCTTTGAGGCTGGCTCATGGAGAGTCTGTTTTTCCCCTGGTTGAGAGGAACCATGGTTTGAGCTGAAGGATGATAGGGAATGGCTGTCTCCAATCAGCAGGATCAGAGGTTTTGGCACAAACCACCCTCAGGATCCTGAGGGATCTGCTCTGGGAGCAGCAACAGGGGTGATTAACTTTGTTAAATAGTATATTACATGCTCTGTGTGCAGATCGTCTTGGCCTATGTGGCAGAAAGCTGACCCTCAACTGGAAATGAAGGAAAAGGGAACATGCACTCTTAAATACGTAACCTCTGAGATATCTGATACCCTTAGGTTTGCAAAAGCAGGGGATGTGCCAAGTCATACTGGAACTACACACAAGAAATCATCCTGAGGCCTGCAGGCCAGGTGAGTACTGGCTGCCGCTGGTTATTTGGCTCTGTGGTTATTTGAGCAGTGTGCTGTGGTGTAGCTGCATTCCCAATAGCTGGCTTCTGCTTCCCCTGTGGGTCCTCAACACAGGCTCTCCTTGGGAGGAGATGGCATCTTCTAATGTTTTCAATCAGACGTAGTTGAGCTAATGCCATTTGACACGTGTCCAGTGATGGCATGTGCCACACACATTGTTTCCTTTTTTTTTTTAAAAAAAAAAAAAAAGAATGGAAAAGTTCCACACAGCAGTCTGCCCTGTATTTCTGATGTCTAGTAGTTTAGAAGCTGTAGGATGAATACTAATGTTTCCTATGAGTTGCTGTGGACAAAATAATATACCCGTTCAGAGAAAACTTTTTTTTTTTTTTTTTTTTAATGACCTAACTTCATTCCAAAGCAAATAGATTTTCAGGGCTTTATCCAATTGTTTTGAAGGATGTCAATCTTCATGACAGGAGCAAGATAGTTCTCATTTGGTGTTTCTAAGTTGCATATTGTTACCCCACTGCATAACAAGCAGGAGGAGGGCAACAGCAAGGCTGCTGGTGATGTAATACTACTCTGCAAAAATAAACATTGTGTCAAAGATGTAGCTTTTTCTTTTTACGTGCAAAGGTTTGGTTTTGGGGGTTTTTTTGCGTGTGTGCGGGAAGGGGAGTTGCTTTATTTACTGTTATGAAAGTGAGGCCCTCAAAAGAGGCTAAAGCTCACCACATCAGTGTCCTATTAGCAAAGCCAGCCTTCATACAATTTCAGATCTACTCTAAAGCCTTGGAGTGAAGTCCTGTCCTGCTGTGGTGCATCAATCCTATCAAGTGGGAGTGATGCTGTTGACAAGTGTAATTCCTGGTGTTGGTCTGGCCTACGCTTTGTCACCTTTTTCCTATCAGCTGTTGCTGGAGACTGAGAAAGGTCAAGCACAAATAGGGTTCAGGACTGTGAGCAAGCTGCTGCCTGCTGTCTTGGTGACCTTTCATGATGAAACAATGTCAGGTGAGACAAAGTCTTGCAAAAGTAAAGATTTCAAAATATTTGTGGATACTGTAACCCCTTTGTAGTGCTTGCCATAATGAAATGGCTATAGGTCTGTACCATGGGAAAAGAAAAGCCCTGACTTTTTTTTCTCAAAAATCTTAATGTTTTATTTTAGAGTTGTCTCAAATCTAGTTTTCAGTTCTTTTTTTTTTTTTT
>VYZX01010477.1:134584-152671 GCA_013401335.1 Brachypteracias leptosomus
TAAGTAGTTTTGGTAAATTCTTAATGCTAAAATAAATCAAGAACAAAGTAACAGTTCTAAGGGAAAGCTGCGTTGTAAAGAAGTGGTATCATCATTTATGCCTTACTTGTGCGATGTAGGTATTCACATCTTACATACACTCCTTATGCTATCAGTTTTAAGAAGAGCTGTAGTATTTGCTTTTGTGGCAATCTTTTGCTTACTTTTGGAAGCTATGTTATTGTGGTCAGCCACAGCTGCGGCTCCCAAGTCAGCTAACCTGAAGAGTAAGTTTCCTTCCATATATGTGAAATATGTGATTAAAATATGACCTTTTAATCCATTTATCTCTGTTTCTGAGATTTGTTTTTGAAATGACGTTTATGTGCGAAGTTTGCTTTGGTCTTCCAGCTGTGTAGGTTAATTTCTTTGTGTTTATTCTGGATTGGCATCTGTTATGGTCTGTACAGAGTAAGAATTGTGGAAAACTAGGATGTTTGTGGTGTTGGGGGACAGTGTAGTGTTCTTTGCTGCAGCCTCAGGTTAAAGCAGGATTAATCCAGTTGTGGGTGTTTCTCCTTTACCAAGCAGCTGTAGACATCCTCAGGAAATACTTGTTTAAGAATAGAAATAATTCATGTGAGCATGATGCCAAATGTCTACAGAAGCCCCTTAACAACAAGATTAACTTACTGTTTTAGCAACTTTAGAAAACATTTTTTTTCAGTACTTGATCATTAGAGTATGAGACAATTTCTGGGGACAAAATTTAGCTGTTCCAGTTGCTCTGAGTCAAAATGAACCAGTCACAGAAATTACTTTAAATTTTTTCATTTGCTTTTAGACTGCTCTTTTGGTTTGTGAATGTGGCAATATCAAGGAATATTACAAAGATATGGTCATTTGGTTTAGCAGGAGATAGTGTCGCAGTGAGTTTTGCAAGCATGGGGCCTCCCTGTGCTTTGCGGACTACTCTGAGAAGTAAAGCAAGGATTAAGAATGTAGTTATGTGTTTAGAAAGTAAAGGTGACAGGCAGAGGAACTAAAGAAAACTGGGGAGTTCCTAAGCAGGCTAGGAAAGCATGGCAAAGGCCGTGTTTTATGGTAGAAAGAATCCAAAAGAAGTTAACAAGGAAGAGAGAAAAGACTTTTAAAAACATTCCTGCCCCCTCTATTGAGCAGTGAAAGACTGCTATTTGTACACCTGTGTCTCCCTCCTTTTTGATTGGGATCTCTGAGGCTGGCTAGTGCTTCCCCAGACTGTCCCCATGTGTGCCTACCAGATGGGTGAGCAATTTGAGAGCTGTAACTTCTTTCTTTTATCCTTTTTCCTTTCTCTCACCAAAGAGGGCATGGGTGCGGTATGGAGCCTCAAATCTGCAGATTCCCATCAGAGCTACACCACTGTTGAGGGATTTACAAGGGCCTACACAAAATTATGTTTTAAAACTTCAAAATCTTGCTGCTGCCTGCTGCAGTTGTACAGCAGCTCTGCTGGCCTTTACATCATCTACGAACAAAACAGTGACTCTACCCAGTCTAAATTGTGTGCCAAGGTTTGTGTCTCTTGGCAAAGACAGCTGAGTAAGCTGTAGCTGCTGTTGCTTTTAAGACCAAGAGACCCTATGATCTAGAGGAGAGGCTTTTAGCTTCCTTCTTAATGCTGAACCATGATGCAAAGTCTGTCTGTCTCCTGTGAGGGATGGCAAGGCAACAGGTGGTGTTGCTGGGTGCAGTTCTTATGAACCTGGATGCCTCTTGTACTTCTAGGAGTCTACAGATTGTGCAGACAATATAAGAAGTATTTTCTTTTTTTTTTTTGTAGTAGAGAAGAGCTGAGAAACAAAGTATATAAGTATAATTTATGTAAGTTAGCTGGAATAAACAAATAAACTAGTTGTAAAATGACCTTAAAGGAAATAGGAGGCCTGTTGTCCATGAAAAACAGGTGTATATGTAAGGCAGATGCATGTGCTATACAGAATGCATATGTTCTATGCACAACCTACTGCCATTCGAATAAGTGTATGAAGGAGAGACAGCTGTTACCCAGAGTCCCCATGCTGATCTGAGAACAACTGTGACCATCAGTCTGTGAAAGGTTCAGGTTTATGCAGGGAGAACAGTAGCTGGAGTGATGTACTCTGTTATTACCCAGCAACGATGGTGGGCACTCCTAATCACTGCAAAACTCTCTGGGTACTCCATGGACACAGACTTTCTCTAAAACAAGTACAATTTGCTTTTTCTGTGTGATTATTTCAGTATTGGAAATTGGGTCAAGTGTTCCTGTTAAGCTATGGATACCCAGCTTTGCTTTCCTTCTAAGAAAATGAAGACAAAGGTGATGGGCTGTATCCTCCCCAAACATAGTCACACCTCTATTTGACAACAGTAGGAAGTGTTGTGAAATGATTATGTGGATGATACTGGTGTTAAAAGCTTAATGAAGACACACAAGCACGACAGATATAAAGGAGCTACCATACACTTGAATTATCTGCATGAACAGCTTTGAGTCATGCAAAATTGTATTTTACAATAGGGTATTGTTACCTGTCTGGGTTGCTGGCATGAGTATCTGGTTGTTTGATGCTAACAAAATAGATTCGATAAATGTAGCTATGCAAGTAAGGATTTAATGTACTCGAAAGTGATTTCGGTGCAATTATTCACATATTCTTCTCACTTTTTTTTCTCAATGTATCTCCATATATTAAACAGCAAAGCTGAGTTGAAGCAGCTGGACAGATGAGTTTTTAGAATGACAGATAAAGGTAGAGATCCTGTACAGTTTCTTAAATTGTCCCCTGAAATCTGAGCTTTATCCTGTCCTCCAAAATAGGATTATGAATCTTAAAGGATTAAATTCTCTCATTTCAAATATCTTAATGAATTGTGATTAGTTCTAGTTTATTTTTTCTCAACTTCTGTTTTGCAGAAAAGTAAATAACTGCAAAAGTAAGAAGCCCTTCAGATCTGTGATGGTAAAACTTAACCCTGTGATGGGCAGGTCTGGCCACTGTGGACCCATCATGGTCTAGGCAGGTGCAAGTCAGTGTCAGTTGGCATATCTTTGAGATCCAGCCTTGGCTGTTGCTATGATAGATTATTTATCACTGCTAATTGAAGCTTTTTATTTGTATTGGGGAAATGAGATGTGTTGTGGTGATGAATGGTCAAGAATGAAATAGGAGAAAGCTTCTTAAGAAACCCCTGTGTTGGTGCTGAAACCTCAAATGAGGCTGACTCCAGATTTATGTATGATTTATAAGAAGATGAGGCTGGTGAAGTTAAATGCTACTTGACTGTGTTTAAGCTTGCTCTGGGACTGCAGGCAGTGATTTCCAAGGTCATTCCTAGGATACCCTGGCATTTCTGGCCATAGCTCCTTTGCTTGTACTCTGTTCCTTCTGCTTTGTTATCCATCAGCTTGTCATCTCCTTGTAGAGTTTCTCGTGGGCTTTCCTATAGCTACAATAGAAGTAAGAGCAGGTCCTTAAGTAATAGGACCTCCCTCTAGCTCTGCTTGGGACTATTTTTCAAGAAGGGCCACAAAAAAGTTCTATCATCACTTCTGCTTGCACAGGATGTTGGTAGGATCTTTGTCCTTGAAGTGCATCTTTCACCAGAGGTGGTGAATTTGCTGGGGAACAGGAAGTAATTTCAGAGATGAGTTTCCAGTGGTGTTCTAGAAATAACCCATCAACATACACAGCCTGCCCCAAAAAGCTCTAGTGAACACCAAAAGGTTCTAGTGTATCCCAAAAACCAGGAGGTAGGTTCACACCAAGCATTAAATAGTTGTTTTGTCAAACTTGATGCTAATGATAGATGATATTGGCCCATGCCATACTGTGTGCTCCTTCATAAACCTGGAGGAGTTTTGCTGGTAAGGTGCTAAGTTTCAGGCACCATTTCCTGTGACTGGTCTCGGGTGGGACTGTTGGCAAGTGCTGGTTCTCAAATCTGTAGAAATTCCTAAGGTACCTGAAACCTTCCATTAGCCTTCAAATAGTATTTACAAATTTTATTGTGTATATTCATTTTATTAACTTGGTCATAAAGTATTCCAATATTCTATATAGAATTTACTGAACTCCAGCATTAAAGTAAAATTGCTTGAATAGAAACTAAGTAGATGCAGCCTTCCTAAAGGAGGATGGTCTAGCAGTAGTAAGAGATGCAAGGTCACTGTCCTCATAGGAAGAAATCAGGTGGATTGGGGAGAAGGAGATCTTTGTACCATGGGAATTGCATTTGTTTTGCAGAGAAGGGTAGGAAGAGGTTAGGGATATACAAATTGTGTCAGAATAGGGTACAGAAATGTAAGTAAATTCCCTGAGTAGGACACGTGTGGTCCAGAGAGGCCTTTGATTCACAAGGCAAAGGAGTTCTATGCTGATAAGGGCACTTGTGTATGACTCGAGAGATGGCTTTGTCCCTTGACCTTACGTCTCTGTGTTTCTTTCCCCTTTTATCCTCTGCCTTGTGTATTTAGATTGTGTTTCTGTGTTTGTATTGGGGTCAACCTGCTGGAGAGCTTACCTTCATTCAAACCCTTGGCTGGGGACTGCAGACACTCTTGTCAGAGAAAGAAATAATCTTTAAAATACACAGGGAAGCTGCAAAGGATAAGATGGAGGTGATGCTCTTTGGTGCCGTTTTTGATAAGCTGGCAGCAGCATTTTGCATATAAAGAATTATTTATTGAAAAGCAGTCCACTATGCAGCGGGAGAGTCAAGGGCAGCAGCAGCAGTGGAGATTTAGAAGAGGCTTGGTGGTGTGGTGTCTAGCAAAAGTGTTGTGAAGGAGCCAGAGTGTTCCTGCAGCCAGGAGAGCTGTGGGTCTGTGCTAATAGAGAAGTTGCATAGTTATTAAACTCAGCCGTGCTGCAGCATCCTGCATTTGAATGCAGGTGTGCAAAGGCTCGCTCACAAAAGACTGTTTTCAACAGTTTTAGATCTGTTAATTCCTAGATATGAGTGAAGGAGATGGGAGTCTTTGCTTGATTCAAGCCCACCTCTCCATGTCAGTGATGTA
This sequence comes from Brachypteracias leptosomus, assembly GCA_013401335.1. Classification (NCBI taxonomy): domain Eukaryota; kingdom Metazoa; phylum Chordata; class Aves; order Coraciiformes; family Brachypteraciidae; genus Brachypteracias; species Brachypteracias leptosomus. The sequence continues at coordinate 139,608 of VYZX01010477.1, forward strand.
CTGACATAACTAAGCCTTTAGACAAAACTAGCTACCTCAACAAAGTGATTTTTTTGAAAAGCTCTAAAAGCTGATTTGTTGCAATTTAAAAAGCAGAAAATACCTGTGGGTAAGGAACAAAGTAAACTTATGTGCTGTTATGAAAAGAAAATTGAAATCTGAGTTCCTTGAAGCAGAGATGAACTTGAAAATGCTTCATTTGGAACCGAACAAGCCTGGTGCTGGCATCTCCTGGAGACAGACATACGTTCATGTCCTGGTGGTGAGGTGAGCCAGGTGGAGCTTCTTTTCCTGGGACCAGCACACACAGAGGATGCAGATTTAGTAAGGGCTGTGTGACCTGGGCATGTCAGCAATTCTCCAGCCTCTGTGAAGTTTCTATTATATCAAGATGTGAGTGGTATTGTCTTGACTCCAGCTTGGAGGAGAGAAAATCGTCCCAGAAAAACAAATGCTACTTCTTGTACTAAGACAGAAGATGCTCACCCAGCAGTTAGCTGTCATCTGCTGTTTGTTACTAGCCCTTTAGTGCTGTGGGAGCCTGAGATTTAAAAGCCATTTTACTGCTGGGGTCTTTCTGTACAGCAGGAAAAACTCTCCATAAAACACAGAGCAGCCTTTCTGACAGCTACTGTAGAAATGTCACTAAGAAATGTAGCCTGAGGGTCTGAATACTCTGGGAGTTTTTTCTAACAATGTTATTTTCAGAATAAAGCTACTAATTTTGGCTCTTGACTCTGCTCATCTTCATTAGGCAGATTTTACGCCTTGAAATGTGTGCTATTGAATAAGAGAAGGGTAAGAAAGGTCAGTGGGGAAAACCTGAGAAGGCTGAAAAAAAGGTAAAGCTGGTAAAACAGCAGTGTAGTAGTGATGAGGTGGTGGAGCTGCCTGCTCTTTTCAAGCTGAGGTGGTCAGGCTGGGAGGTGAGAGACAGGTGAGAAATGAGCATCAGGAGTGAAGCTGCTGAGGATGGCAGTGGCAGAGGGTGTGCAGAGGGTGACAGTGAGTGCAATGTAACCCTGCCTGAGAGGAAGGATTAAGAGTAAGAGGTTGGAGCTCTGTGAGCAAGAGAGAAGACCAGCTTTTTTTCCCTTACCATTTTTGCAATTGCCTCTTGTGCAAGTTTTTTTTTTTGTTGTTCCCAACTTTCCATGAGTGGCCTGACAGATATGAAATGAGAGTTGTGCTGAAGCTGTCAGGGCACCTGGGGCTGATTAGTAGAAAAGTGCAACTCTGTGTCTGCCCTTGAGGGCTTTACCTACTGATTTTGAGCTGGTCTATGTGGCAGAGTGTATTAAGGAAAGGTGGTGTCCTTTTGTGGGCTTGCTTTTTTCCTATTGTCCTTCTGCCTTTTTTAATCCTCATGGAAATGTGGGCAGCAATCTGTAAGAAAACAATAACCCAAAGCAACGAAAGTATTTTAAGATTTTTCTTGAACTTCTCAGCAAAGTTGTCTTTACTGCCAGAGTCAAGCTGGTTTTCATTTTAGTGGTGGGTGCTTGGCTTTTTAAGCCATTAATGCAAGAATGGAAGTCATCACCAGTATTGCTCTACAGACCTGTGGAGAATTGTAGAGAGTTCTGAGGAGGTACTTTAAAAGCATCAAGCCACCAACATTGCTGAATGTGTGCAAAGTCTTAATTATTTCTAAAGAATGTGCATGTTATTCTCTTAAATATGCCATGATCTGAACACAAAATATATTTTTAGTAAGACCCCTTTTCAGAAAGGAACAAGTGCATAGGGTTTGACAACAGCAGTCATTTCTGTCCTTGGAGCTGGGTCCAAAACTAAGTTCTTGGTCCTGCAGCTTGCTCTGTGTGCGAGACCATTGCACACTGCTTTTTGCTTTCTGTGTTCCTATGCAACTCTGTGGCTCCTGCTGCCTTTTGCTGATCCTGTTGAGTTGGCAGGTAAGTCATTGCCATCTTCTGATGCTCCAAATTCAGTGAAACTGTTCTGCAGTGGCACAAGGATAGGAGAGGTGCTTTTCTTGCTGCAGAAATGCTGCTCTTGAGCTGATTCTGATAGTATTCTGGGCCCCACTCTGTTTGGAGGAAGAAGTGTTAGGGCTGAGCTGGACTATGGTATTTTTTTAAGTGCAGGCTGTTTTCATATGTAGCTGTTCTTAAAGTGATCACTGACAGCCTGCACAAGGTTAAGGAACTGCAGCCAAAGCCAAGTGTTCTTGGAGATGTCTCTAGCTGGCACATGAGAGTGTGGCCTTGCAGTGTCCACTGTAGCTCTGCCCTATGCCCATTTATTGAAGTGCTGCTAACAGAAAATAATTTTCATAATTTTATTGATAACAAGTAAGCACTCAGTCATTGAAGGAAGTAATCTGTAAGTCTTGAAGGACTCCCTAGAAGTTTCCTGGTCCAAAGAATATGAAATCTCAAACTGTTGCATACTGGACATAGGAAGTTGTGAACAGATAATGAGATTTTGGTGGTACAACTTGCTCCATTGCTCATGAATAGTGATCTCAAGGCATATTTACACTAAGCATTCACCGGGTAGCTTCATGGAGTTATCTTTCAGTTGGTACTTAACAAGATATTAATCACTTTGACAGTCTAGAAAATGTTTATCAGAAGCTCCTGCCTTATTTTGGTAAAGATTTTTCCAAGCTGTCATGCTAGTAGACTGGATATCTGTTTCCCTTGGTTAACAAAGGGAGGTAAATTAGGATTCTAACTTCTTCAGAGTGAACTGTTACACATACTCACTTGCTTTTGGTAGTAATGTGGCATCCTGTTTGCACATAAAGTGCAGAGAGATGATTCATTCCAAAATTATGAAGTGGCCCTTTAGAGAGAAGCAAAATTGGTGTTCCCTCTACTCAGTATTTATTATAAGTCTGAGTCTCTCAACAGCAGTAGCAAAGTACTGAAAGCACTTCCTGAACAGCGTTGTGTTAGCTGTGTGTCTGATGGAAGATGTTATATCACATCCGAGTCCCAACACAGGGGATAGTTATTCAGTTTGTGCCATCACCTGAATGAATCTCTGTCTGCTTCCAAAACTACGAGCAAAACAGAGTCTTTTCTTTGACACAGGTCTGTGCCCATTAGTGAATATGACAGTGATAAGTCAGAGGTTTTTTCTTTTTTTGTGGTAAGTTAAAGTTTTTCAAATGTGTCAATGTAGTTCCTTGCTTTCTTTAGATACTCAGTGTTTCAACAAGGTTTGTAATGCCCTAGGAGCTGTTTCGGTACGGAAAATCCCTAAACCCCACAAGTAAATCATAGTGATTTTTAGTGATTTATAGCTGCTGGATATATAAACTTGCTGGGGCAGTTTGTGAAACAGATATTCCAAAAAAGTAGTGGTGGAAAATGCTGTTGAAATGCAATAGATATGGTGAATATGTTTCAGAAGAGTAGCAGCTCAGGGTTACATCATCTGCTACCCTTACCAGGTAAAAAGGATGATGCAGTAGCAGATTCACCTTATACCCTTACATATGCAGAGCAAGGTTTTCCTTCTCTGGATACCACACGCCCGATGAATTTCTTCTCAGCCACCTCTGCACTATGCTTGAGTCTGCTCAGGAATCTAAATACTTTTTGGGGCACTGGACAACTCTGGGTGCTTGAGAGTTACGTGTGATTCTGCGAGTAACAGCTCTAGGTTTCCCCTTATGCTGAGAACAAAAATGTTGTCTACAGCCTGGTGTGCCTTTGCCTGCCTCTGGAGACCTGTTGGATTCAAAGGTTTAGAATCCTGGGAGTGTTGCGGTGTGGGTCTCATCTTTAGTGTCACCTGATTCTTAAAGCAGGGAGTAATGGATGTGAAGTGGCTGTTATTATGGCTGCTGTGGCTTTAGGTGTTTAAAGGAAAATTGCTTGTTGGGAGAAAAAGAATTACAAGTCATTAACTTGCAGACAATTTTATATTGTTCCTTGAAACCTGGCTAAATATTACAACTGCTTCTGTAGTGCTGTTTCTGGGTATGTGTGCTACTGCTGTCTGTACCTAGACAGAATAACTATAATGAAGTAGATAAAGGTAGGAATCAGTCCAATATTTGGATAGATATAAGAAGTGAGTTAACTCTGTAAGGAAAAATACAACTATAGTATCACGAATAAGATAATTTTTAATAATCTTGGGTACAGTTCCTCTAACAACCTGGCAGGGAGTTGAAAGAACTGCTAAAAAATGTCAATGGAATTAGGAATACTGTTCTGAAAGCTCAACTTTTGATAGCTGGATTTGTATATGCAGTTCCATAAGCAACATGTCTGTGTCTTCTCTTACTTAGAGCCTGAGTGTCTTTTCTTCAGTATACTACAGCTATATCTTAGCACTTTAATGATATATTATTCACATGTGTCCTAAAATCTCAGTGAATTTGGGTGGGAGCTGGGGAGTCTCTCCCCAATGTGTTGGGGCTGGGAGTAGGTGAAGAAACTATCACTGCACGCAGTGGGAGATAAGCTTTGTACCAGAAAGCATCATTTATGTACTAATAGAAAGATTTGTGGTTCTGTGCAGATGTAGGCAACCCCAGAATAACTTGTGTTAACAGAATCTGGCTTGAATTGTTCTTTGCCACACAACCACAAAAAAATGGAGATGCTCAGAAAAACTGTTGACATTTTTTTTTTCCTGATATGAGTATTTTAACTCATTTTATTGCAAGGAAGCTAGGCCACACAAGTAGTGCATTTACAGCAGTAAATGGCTATCCCTCCAGACTGACCACTGTGATTTTTAAAATTTTTTTTATTTGCTTGTTTGTTTTTGTTTTAGTGTTATTTAGAAATCAATTAAATGTGAATGGTAGAAATTTGGAGACAAAGCAATGATTATTTCCTTTTTCTTTTTTCCTCCCCTGCCCTGTAATAATGAGCAGGCATTGATTATCCTGCTATAAAGATGGAGAGAGTGTTTTTATGTTTTGACTTTTAATGTGAAAAAAACCAAAAAACAAACAAACCAAACCCCAGAATACAAACAACATTGAAATGTGCAAGTCCTTGGAGATGCTGATATCACTTCAAAAGAGATCTATCTTAATTGCTCATCTGTCAATAGACTCTTGCCTCGCTGTGGAAATCCCAAGGGAAACAAAATGATCTTTGTTACCCTCTCCATGGGCTGCACTATAGCTCAGTGCACGTTCATAAAAGCCATGTGCCAGCTCTGTGTTTTTTTCAGTTGAGGACTAAGGCTGAATGAGTCGGTAGCCAACATAATCCTGCCACATCAGTTCCTGGGAGCTGGCTTTGATCCTTCCAAAAGGGACCTCCAGCAGCCACCCAGTGAAGAGGACACTTGTATTACACAGCTGTGCTTTGCAGTTGGGCAAGCCACCGCAGTGGCACCAAAGGAGCAGCTTAGAGCCCAAACCTGGTGATGACGTTACACAAGGCATCTGTCTATGGAAGAGATCTCAAAGAAAACACCCTTCACATCATGTTTCAGGAAAGATCTTTAATCTCTGAGCCAAAAATGTCAAAAATTTCTGGCAGGAGGCTTGGTATTATTGTTCTTCAAATAGCCTGAGTTCTGGGGTGTCCTTGTGCATGTTTCTGTGTCATTTTGCTCACTCTGAAAGACTTTCAGGATACAGCATTGGTTATTTCTGCTTTATGTATCTACCTTCAAAAAAAAAAAAAAAAAAGAAACTCTAGATTTCAAACGTTTGTTGTCACAGTGGAACAAATTGTGTCGATACAGCATCTTTTGAAGCAGTCAGTGTGAATCACCTGTTAAAAATTATGAGGGAGACCCAGTATGAACCTGTTGGAAGTGCAGTCTTCTGCTAGTTTTGGCAGAATCAAATTTTTCAGATATTCTGGTGGATTATGGCTGGCAGTTGGTGTTTGTGCTGAAGACTGAATTTTAAAACAATATTGATCTGAAATGCAAGATTTTACCCTCTTACTGTGCTGGTAGACTACATCAAGTGTACTGCTATACTCAAGTACTCTAATGTGAAGAGTTCAAAGTGCTCTACTCACTAAGTTGAGGTGGAAAACTTATATAGCTTCTGTGCATGCATTAGAAACTTTACCACCTTGTTACAGGCAATTTGAGGGCCAGAAATTCCTTGTTATAATATGATTGTACAAACACCCAAGCTTTCTATTTGCAGTGTGTTGGAAATCCTTCAACAATTCTTATTCATTCCAGGCTGCAACAAAAAGCAGCTGACTTCCTAAGGTTGCAAAGTTAATAACTGTGGACTTTTTTTGCTTTCTCAAGTTAATGTTTTGTTATTTGCTTTTTGAGGAGCTGTGTTGGCTTGCTTTCCCTCCTGTCATAATAGAAAGTGTGAGTCCTATGCAGCTGGGTGTCCCCTGAAGATTCAGGCCTGCTTTGAAACTAGCCAAAGCTGAAATTGGATTGGAAGGATTTGTTAGAGCTCGTGCAAGTTGGGGAGCCGCCTGGCTGAGTAATAAATGTTCAGTGAGCTAACCCAGAGTCTCTGTGAGAAAGTTGTGGCCCTTGGAGCAAAGCTTCTGTACATCTTGGATGATTTCCTGGTTTAGGGTGGCCTAAGGAATGTACTGCATGCATAGCTATTGCAAGAAGAGAGCTGGGTACTTCCACTCGCTTCAGTGGGACTTCAGCACTCCTGCATTCTCATGTTTGTGGCAAACAAGCTAACAAAACCATCCGTCCTACCACACAGAAAATGCCCCTCAAACTGCAAGTAAATATATAAATACCAATCACTGTTGAGACAGCCAGATTCAGATTTCATATCCCTACAGTGCTTTATGTATGTAAACAATGTGAAACTGTAAGAATATTAAAACAGTGGGCAACATTTGGCAACATTTATGGTAAAAAAATAAAACTACCTAAAGTGTCTCTGAGAGCAGGTCTTTAAAGCAGAGATGACTCTACAGATGAGCCTTTTAAAAAAAGCCCTAAACTGCCTGACAAACTCATCCTTTTTTTTTGTGTGCTGCTTTGCTCTGTATCATAAAAATCTTGCTCTCTTCCTAAAATAGCCTATACCCTTGCACTTGATGCATCCAAGTGCATGTCATTTGGCAAGGCTATCACAGCAGATTTCTATAATCTTTGAGCAATGCTGCCTTTTGCTAGTCTTCTGTACAGCGCAATGCCTATACCCGGTTGCACTTAATTTCACTGATCACTAGTTTTCGCTTAGCCTAACTCTCATAAATTCAATAATTCATTCGATGGGTTAAAAAGCCAGAAGAGATTCAAGAGTTGAATATGTTATGGAAGCTGGAACAGAAATCACTGATGATTTTATCTTGCTTTCGATGTATAATCTAAAATTGGAGAATAAATATTTATGTGATATTGAGGTATTAAGATTGAGAATTTTCATTTGTAAAATAATCTCTTGTAGGACCTGCTGACACCTGATCATACCATATATAGGATCCTGTTCCTTGAGCAGACCTAGTGTTAGCAACTGTTTCTCTTGCTATACTGCCGAAAGGTATGATTTGGGGCTGAAGCACTGCTATGGACCACAGCTTGCTGGATTTTTATCTTCAGGACTGTATTTTCATGAAGGTTATTTAAAAGGATATATGTGTGATTGTGGCTTTGCAGGTGGGGACAGCAGAGAGTCCCACTCCTGCTGCCTTCCTGTGGTAACTGCAGGAGAAAGGATCTCAGGTGCAAAGTGTTGTGGGTTTCCCCCCAGTCTGGCTTTCTTGCCTCCATATGTATGTGCACAAGGGCTGCCAGCCTTCTTCCTTGATTCCCCATGTTTCCCTTCATAGGCATGTAGGCAACCCAAAATGCCACTTACATATATAGACCAGTTAATGCTCCTATCCACACTGTTGCTTACCCTTGTATATGCATATTGTGGTGGAACTGACTGAACAATTTTGGGTGCAGAATGGCTGTTGTGATGGGATTAAGTTGCCTTGGTTACAGCAGTTGAAGGCTGCTTCTGTTCCTTAGTGAAAACCTCCATGGGCATGCATCACATTGCATATGGATGCGTGCACATGCTCCTGCATGTGTGCACAGCTCTGCTGAATGAGAAGTGCTCATGGACCCCAATTTCTAAAAAACAATGCTTCATTTTTGTGTGGTGTTCCATTTTATTGTCCCATAGTCAAGTTAGACGTGTTGCTGGAGCTCTGGCTCTCTGTGATTGTCTCTTACAGGCTGTGCTCAATACATTGGGGAGCCCTGCATACTGAGGAGTATGCAGCCGTGTCTACTAACTGAGACAATGACTGGCAAAAAAATTAAATAGTCTGGAAAAGGGTAGTAGTGATAGGAACAGCCTTTTTGACATTGCAAATGTGAGAAATCAAGAGGCTGGTTTCAAAAAGATGCAGTTTGCATCAAACGGGCTCCATGCTCTGTCTTAGTGCAAGACAGCTACACAGAGGTGTCATGTTGGAAGACCTTTGGTGATACCTATTCTCATTTTGCAAGCTTTTATAAGAGCTTGTTAAAACAGTTGAGAGAAAGAATGAACTCCCTGGAAGATTCCTGCTAAACACAATGTTTTTGTGATCTACGTGAAAGAAGGGGTTTAGTATTAAAACAATGCAAAATGCCAATTAAATCCTTGCAAAATTCAACATGCTGAGCTTGGCACTGTGCTTCAACTGAGCAATATATGATTTTTTTATTTTTTTTTTTAATCTCAAGACAGAAAGCTTGCCTGTTTCAGTTTTTCTTCAACATTTAGTGGTTGACTCTAGCAGAAGTGCCACCAGATCTGAAGCGCCACAGATAAGACCCAAGAAAGATGAGATGACTGAGCTACCAGGGTGAGCTTCAGGAGTGTTTCTGGGCTGCAGAGTTATGAAATATCTCACCAGAAGCTATGCAAAATAACACTTCTTTGAGGTATTTTTGGGGACTGATCAGTGTTCCCACTGAGGAGCTTCTGGTTGACCCCATTCATTCTGTTGTGTGAATACAAGTCACTGTATTTAACCCATGAACTCTCTGCCCTCAGCCTTAGGGATGGGCATTTGGTGAAAGTGTATTATAAAGAATTAGATTTAATTTGAAGACATGAGGAGCTTGAGAATATACAAGTGTGTTGGTTTTTTGTTTGTGGGTTTTGATTGTGTTTTGGGTTTTTTTCCTACCCTCTGCTGGTTAATTGCTACAGTTGCTGCGAAGTATTTTCCCTTACTTTGAATTTGGCTTCAGCTTCCACCTGCTGATTCTTAACCTTTCTCTGTTAGATTAAAGTTTCATTTAGTAACCAGTATCTTCTTATAAAAGTACATATTTCTCCTTCTAATCAGGTTGCTTGGTTTTTGCAAACTTGTAACCTTGTTTAACAGCTGAAGCTTTTCAGCCCTTTAGTTATCTTAGGTTTGAGACATTTGCAACAGCTGCTGAATCACTTTCTCAAGCTTTCCCTCCTCCCCCTTTACCTACTCTATTTTTTATTTTTATTTTTTCTTTCTTTCATGTTGTTCTGTTATGCTTTTCTGACTTGGAGGAAGATGGAAAGAACCTTCCCTTGTTCTTGTTAGCTTGCAAGGATCAGGTTGAGATGGGCATCCGGCCTTGTTTTAGGAAGGATGGAAGAAGATATATCACCACAGAAAAAATGTGTTAAAAACTCTGTGGGAAGAAGCTGTAATTGTCACTATCTGAACTGCCGTTTCAGGACATGGTGTGTTGGCTCTTCTACATGGCCTTCAGGCTGCTGTGGAGGTTTAGTAGCACATTGCTTCTGATGTGCTACCCTGGTATGTTGTTGTAGGAGAAGCATTCATTAGAAAGGATTTAATGGTAATTTCCCCTCCCCATTTTAACATTTCCTCTCTTTGGTGTTTGTGGTGGGTGTATTTGTGTATGTTTAGGGAAGAAACATAAAGCTCCTCTGAAATTTGTAACTATTTTCTGATTGGAGTTGATAAAAAATAGATTTCAGTGCATTCTCTGCAGAACTAAATGAGTAACCTAGCAACTTTGCACTTGAAAATGTTCTCATTCACTGAGCTATAACAAATGTCTTCCTTGAATGTGTCAGCTGAGCATCCAAAATGATCAGGTTCTTATCTGGCTTCCTGGCTGTTACCATGATCCAAATAAAGGAGAACAGTAACATTGCTGTCGAGGGGCACAGGGATGGGAGATGAGGGGTTCTGTGTGACACTAGGTGGTGCTCAACAACTACATGGGTGTCAGAGTCCTCATGTCACTCTTCCTTATTCCTTTGGTGGTGTTTAAGGCTTTTTAATCTGTATCAGATTTAGTCATGATCAGGTAGGACAGAGTTTGTTACACTGGGAAATATTATTGGTCGAACTCCAGTTTGAATACTCAAATGAGACCATTTGAAGTATATCCTATTATCTGTGAATCTTAAAGTACTTTTTTAATATTAACCTATTTCACTGGATGACAGTGAAGCTAAGTGAGCAATACATCCACTTTATAAATTATTGAATTAAAGCACAGTTGGACTTATTGACTACTGGAAGTCACATAGTGAGGCAGTGACAGAGCTGGGAATAAAATCCAGGAGTGCTAGCTTGTAGTTCTCTCTTCTGTTAGATAATGATTAATTTGACCACGTTTTTTTTAAGTAACATTGAAACTGAGAGGCTAAAAATGAAATTTAAGGAAAATAATATTTTTATTCTAAATGATAAAGGTGTTACCTTAGGTATGAATATGCAAATGTCATATTTCTTAGTACAAAAGGCAGTAGCTGAGTACAGCTGCATATTCCTCAATTTAAGCATAGTGATCCACAGAATCCTATTGAGTCTGTTTGAAGCTGGCAGCACCTGCAGACAGAAAACCCCTAGATTCACTTTCCTTCAACCAGCAAATATTTCTTCCTATTGCTTTTTCTTTCCTTATCTGATCAGAATGGAACAAAGCTGAAGTTATTTGCTAGAGTTACTTTCCCCAGTCTCCTCTTGCCTCTCCTGCCATTGAGGACCTGGAGTCCCAGCCCTCTTCCCAGGCAGGCAGGTGATACCTGGCTCAGCTAGTAACAGTGCTAAATTAAGTATTGGAGGTTGTTACCCACCTCGTGTCAATGCAGAGCAAGATGTGAGAGGTAGTGAAGGCTTTATAGGTGCTCTCTGGCTCCCTCAGTGTTTGGTGGCGGTGTCACCTTCTATGGTCTAAAGGAAAAAATGTTTACATGGGAAATTATTTCACTTTCTACTTTTTTTTGCATCTTTATAAGTTTTTTGAGGTTTTTTCTTTTTTTGATTTCCCAGGACCTCTGCCCATAGTAGAATATAGCAGCCATGACTTTACCCTTGAAAACTCAGACATTAGAATCATAAAATCCATTAAGGTTGGAAAAAACCTTTAAGATCATCAAGTCCAACCGTCAACCTAACACTACCATGACCCAGAAAATGGAAGGGTCATTCTAAGATTTCTGACTTTCTAAGGCTGTTTCTTTCATTAAAATTGAGTCAACACTTCCATGTTAATACTCTCAAAATGATATTGTGGAAGTATGCAACACTATGAACAGGTAGCGTGGGTAACTGCTTTAATCATGTTAATCTTTCTGCTGACAACTCTTAGAATATTTGCTGATGGACTTATTTGGAAGAGAGACTGTGTTTCTGTGCTGAGGTTTCAGCATGTGCTCCCTCCTTACTCTGCTTGTAAGGTGTTGTGGAACTCCTCACATGGAGGTACCAACCACAAAAGGCTGCCGTACAGCACACGCAGTAGCAGCTGCTCAGTAGGGAAAATCCAATTGCTTTGCACTGGGAGCTCTAAATAGTGTGATATTTTTGATCACTGCAGAGATACTGATTTAATTTTCTCTGAGGCAGTTACTCTGGTCCCTTTGCAAAATACTTCTTTCCCTCTGGCTTTAGGTTTCTTTTGCAGTTGAGAGAAGTCTTGAGGAGAAGGATGCATCATAAAGGAGAAAATGTAACAAAGTTGCAAATTTACTGAAACTTGGCAAAAAAACCCCCACAACAATTTGAGTGCAACCTGTAGGAAGTGAAGAAAACGTCAAGTGGTAGTAAGAGTACTCAGAGGAAACTAGTGAGTTAAGCCATCTCCTCGCTGAAAGGCAACAGAAGTAAGTTAATAGGCAAGGCAGACCTAGGAGGGAAAATGTAAGCTCTTAACTTTTGTTTTCTTGAGGAAATGCTGAATTATGCTCCTCAGAAGTGAAAACTCATTTTTCTGAGGGACCACAGTGGGGAAAAAAACAAGGTTGCCATTAATGGCTTTTTGTTTGTTTGAAGTGAATCCCTTGAGTTTTCTCTAAATAACTTAAATAGAAAATGGTTAGCTTATTATTTTTACCTAACATAACTCAATTCAGAGTAGTAAAAATCAGAAATCATAATTTAAAATAGTGTCTTACTGAATTGTATCAGGATGAATAAATAGAAACAGTATTTTCCAGAGTCCTTGCTACTTAGTCATCTTGTATTGGCTTTTGTTTCATGCTGTTAAGCACTATTTTCTGTCTCTATAATTAACATCAGACATTAAGAACAGCTTGACTGTGGGAGTTTCCTTTTCTGCCTGTCTGACTAGGAAGGTTGTCTCTTCTTGTAGCATTAGGGCCAGCAGAGCCCAGCTTAGCTGAAAGTGAGGCGGAAAAAATATTGGTTTCCTTTGCTGATATAAAAACGTTAAAGTTACCTGTTGGTGGTTATGCAGAGTGCTCATCTGGGTGGCTTTTATAGTCTTTCATAAGGAGGTGGCAATCAACAGGGTCAGGTTGGCATTTGGTGATATGACTCTTCAGCAAGACCACATCTTGGACCGGATGTCTGCTGTGTCATGTTGTAATGGTGCAGTGCTGCGAGGCCAACCTGCCTTTTCATTCCGTGTCACATCAAGGATCCCTGCAATGCTATAGTCTCTGTGCTGTATTGTCAAGGTTATTTCTGTTGGTTTTCCTCTCAAAATGATGTTCTGGCAGCTCTTGTCTGTCTTGGTAAAGCATCTCTCTTAGCTGGGCAGAACTTGCTAGCTCAGTGGAGGTCCATTACCCTTCGGTGTTGTATTCATGTACAAAAATGTTTCCTCTAAAGCCTCTATTAGCTGTGATTTAATGGTTATTCAACGCTGCTGTTTTAAAAGAACCTCTGCAATGTGGGAATTGTGGTGGGTTTACCCTG